>JAQGAU010005604.1:0-10102 GCA_034698045.1 Paramacrobiotus richtersi
CTGTGATAACCGGTGATGGCATACATAATTCTATAATTTATTTGTGATGAATGCAACAATAGTTTTGATAAAACGCGTCTTTGCAATTAACCATTTGTTTTGCAGGCGTGTCTAATACCGCTATAGCTACTGGCATTAATTTCTAGTGCAATACTGAATTGTGACCGAATTGTATTAACTTGATATACTATACAGCGCATGTGTTTTCTTATCTACGAAATAATCAAAAAAACGCGACTGTTTGTTTTCTGGCAAATAAGTGCAAAAGGAATTAATTAACCAACAGCTGTGTGCGATGCAGGCGCGGACGAGTGGAACAGCAGAGCAAAAAATGAGCTACGTATCGCACTGGAAACAGATCAAATAAAAATCAAACCAAAAAATATCATCTTCTTCTTGGGAGACGGAATGGGCATCGCAACTCTGACCGCCGCACGGATTTACAAAGGGCAACGAGAAGGTCGCAGTGGCGAAGAAGGATCCCTGGTGTTCGAGCGATTTCCTCATGTCGGATTGTCCAAGGTTAGTTTGTGTACCAAACTGTATATAAACCACATTCCATCGATACTTGTAGTACATGATCAGTGTGTTAAAGTAACTTGATGTTTTTTTTATTTAGACATATTGCGATAATAAGCAGACAACGGATTCGGCTGCTTCAGCTACGGCTTTTCTATGCGGGATCAAAACGAATAGCGATGTTACTGGGGTCAACAGTAACGTGCAGCTGGGGGATTTCCGTGCTGTCCCAGGAAATGAAGTCTCTTCAATTCTGTCCTGGGCCCAAAAGGTCAACAAAGCCACTGGAATTGTGACGACTACCACAGTAACACATGTAAGAGAAATGTCCCAGGATCCATTTAATTACAACTATAATGCTCTGAGAAGCAGTTTAAAAATGCGGATAATGCCATTATTTACTTAGGCTTTATCGTTCCTTCGAAAATGCTTTGTTATGCGTACGTGTTACGTTGCGGGCGGTTGAAATTGGCATGCACTGACGTATTCTATAGGCAACGCCTGCTGCAGCGTACGCTCATTCGGCGTCGCGAGAGTGGGAAACCGATGCCGATATGCCCGAAAACTCCAGAGCTTTTGCCAAAGACATCGCCAGACAACTGATGGAAAATGAGACCGGAAGAAAGCTGAACGTATGTGTATTATGGATGGTTAATAATTATAGTCAATTCTGATTTGTATACAGTATACAATACTTTTTCTGATTTATCTTTGTTCTGGCTGTATCTTATCAGCGGGCAAATACCAGAATTTTGACCCCGTTGCATTCGTTAAAGGTTGTTTTGGGAGGCGGAAGACTTAATTTTCTGCCAAACACTACCGTCGATGTGCCAGCAAATGAAACAGGTACTACGCAAGCAGAAGGTTAACCGTATCTCAGCGTGCTAATTAAGGGGTTTGATCCGTTACAGGTAAACGTCAGGATGGTCGTGACCTTTTGCAACAATGGCACCAGAACAAAGCAAAAACTAACAAGTCACTTTCACATTTTATTACCGACCGTCACCAGTTAATGCAACTTAACGCAACTAACACCAAAAATGTTCTTGGTATGACATTCCCGAAATGGCGCCATTACGGCAGTCTAGTGAATTTTGAATTTTTTTATTCGTAGGATTATTCAGTACATCCCATATGGAATATGAACTGCTGCGCAATCGGAGCGCAACTACTGCGTCACAACCATCGCTTCGTATGATGACACGAAAGGCTATAGAAATCCTGCAGCAGTATCCAGAGGGATTCTTCCTGTTAGTGGAGGGTGGAAGGATAGATTTTGCACATCATGCAGGAAGGGCCAAACTCGCAATGCATGATACTCTGGAATTCGACGCTGCAGTCGACGAAGCATTAAAATTAGTATCAACGAAAGACACATTACTGATAGGTATTGGTAATGCTGTCGATATGCTAAAGTATATGCGTAAACACATCTATAAAGATATAATATACAGTGTATGTATCGAACATCTACGGCGTCAACTTAACACGAAACACTGGGGGTCTCACAACCAGATTCATACTGGATATTCTCCCACAGCGCTTATATATGTCACTCTGATTTATAATTATAAAATTACCGCCATCTTTATGATATCAAATTAAAAATACTGTCATGATGATAACCTGTGTGAGAAACTGGCTGCCACAAAATTACAGAAAATGTTAATTTCAGTTACTGCCGATCACTCGCACACTATGGGAATAGCTGGCTATGCTGAACGAGGTACGTTAGACTTTACTACAATTAGTAGTACAATATATCAATATCTTATGCTGTTGAAATATTTTACTTTGTTTGAACAAAGATGGAAGTATACAAAAGACAGATTTTCAAACAAGCCATATATCACTTACCAGTACAACATCGAAATATTTCTAGTCTCTAGATTTATGTATGTCTGCGTCTTACAGTTAGATTCGTGTGATATCAACTACATTTTTGCGGTAACACTTAAGCAAACGCTTTTTGTTCAATTAGAATCTCTACATCCTGTAGGTGTTCACCAAAGTAATCGTTTTAAAAAAACTTTAAAAAAACTTTATTTCGATTTTTTAAATCGATTCAAAATGTTTTAAAAGACTGATAACAGATGGCGTATCTGCATGCATTGACTTTGGTGGAGGCTTCGGTATTAATTATTGCTTAAGATTGCTTAAGAGTGAATAAATACTAATCTGCTGGGTACGTATAGTAATAACAAAACAATCATTTATATATTACATATTCAGCGAAAATTCAAAAACAAACTAAGAATTAGCCAAGGGTATTTTGAAAAAAAAGTCTCAGAAAAGTTTTGCGGTGAAAAAAGTGAAGCTAGTAAGTTAACACTTCGACGACCGCACTTCTAAGTTTTTTTCGTATATTGTGACATTGCATTAAATCAGCAGCGATTGTTGCCCAAGTGTGGACATATGGACATTGTCAAACATAAGGAGATTGATTTATACTTTAACTGCGCACTACACTTTCAAAATTAAATGAGGGAAGTTCTGATGTACAGGCACGTCCATATTAAAATTCGGCGGTATGGGAGACGACAAACTGCCCTACTTAACGCTACACTACGCCAACGGACCCGGCCACATTAAACAATTACCTAGAAGAAACCTTACCACCGTCGACACAGGTGATACGTGAAACAAGAATACGTATGCATTTTAGATGAATTTCGATTTCAGTGTCAAACGACGGAGTACTTGCAAGTACAGATAACGCTTATAAACTGAAAATACATTTCGATCAATTAGGGAATAGGGATACGAACAAATATAGATCTAGATGTACGGGCATATGCAATAAATTTGCTTACATATTGTTGCAGAAGCGGATGATTTTCGACAGGATGCACTGGTACCGATTGATTATGAAACCCATGGCGGTGAAGATGTGGCCATTTATGCTAAAGGACCTTTTGCCCATTTGTTTCACAGTTTACATGAGCAGAATTATATACCTCATGCTCTGGATTATGCTGCTTGTTATCGGGACCAAAGCGCTGACCATTGTAAAGATCAAAAGAATTCCGCTGCTGGTATCCAGTTTGCTGTAACCAATGCAGCGCTTTTGGTATATTTTAAATTTCTGTTATAGAATGAATACTTTTGCACCCGCTTTTCTGAACGTAGAGTACCGCTCGCCTGGCGAGCCTTCGTGATATAAATGCACAACAGAACAGAGATTGCGAGGTACTTCTTTTAGCTTGGATGATAACATGTGATACTGGCGCTGGTTCACTGTTTGTGCAGATTTTATAATAAAGATATAACTTATTCAACTTCTCGTATGCCGACCTCATATTTCGTGTCAAATACACACGTCAAACACTACAAACGCTTGCTTCTGTTACTGATGTTTATTAGTGTTATGGCAGTGCACAAGATATGTTATGCGGTTGTTATTTCTTAAACGGAAGCGATTTAACCGACATACTACCAAATTAAAGCATGTACATAAATATACTACGGATAATTATAAGCATGCATATGTACAGTACACAAAATATCAGCAATACTTGCGCGGTATCTTTAATGTGATCCGTGCAATAATATTAGCTTTTATTCCTGCATTCTGTATTCTCGTATTTTATGCAAAGATTCCGGAATCAGCTCCCTCCATAAGCGTGACAGCAACAAGAGTCTGTTGCCATTATAGACGTATGTACCTACATAACTTCACTGTTCCGCACAGATGTGAGGAAAAGCAATTTATGCGTTTTTTACTGCCACACGTTCGAAACCGGTTTCATGCAGTCATTGCGTGCAGTTGATACACAACCAAATAGGAGCTGTTACGCCATCGAGTGACCTACTAATTTGTTAGTTTTCAGAATGAACAATTCATCGAAGAGCTGCATCGAATCTTTTGGTTATGCAGTAGTGTAAATCCTTATTAACCTTACACAAAATATACAGTCTTTAGTTATTTTTGCTGTTAACTGCTTGTTTACCAATGGTGTAATATTATCTTGATGTTCGAATTTCTAACGAAGAAACAACAAAATCCGGATAAACATGCATGTGCTGTTAACATGTGTTTTGTGCTTACTACGAACTTGGAAATAACGTAAGACGATTTGGAAACTATTTACTCTGCATAATCAGAATGTGAAAATTATGGTATGCAAAAATTGGAAAATATTATCCTTCGTGTGGTGAAAGGATATCCGAAACCATGCTCAAACTTGTTCCTATCATCTGTATATTTCCCTATCTTTTTGCCTTCGTTCTGTCCGCTAACTCATCGGATCCGGATGCTTTTATCTTGACGGCCACATTCAATACCCGGGGAATAAAAGGCCATGTGACCTTTACGGAAACGGTTGTCAGCTCCCAACGGGACACGACACTCTTCCCGTTGGAACCCGATACCACGACAATTTCTGTGGATTATTTCTTAGAAAATGCGCAATGGGCGGTCGCTTCGTCCCGTCCTGCTTCCAAGGAAGAAGTGTTCATTACTATCCGGGAATTTCCGGTCGTTTGGGGAGCAACGGGGAATCAGTGCGCGGATGAGGCGCTGGGCAAACAGTAAGCAATAGGTAGCTGTGTGATACGGTGCTTTGAATCATTCCAAAGGGTTTTCGTTTGCTCCGTATATTATCTTCGATTACAAAAATAAAAGTATATTGTTTTCGTTATTTTACTACACATTATACAGAGTACAGTTTTCGATTACATAGTATTATTTTCTGCAGAACTTGGTCTTGCAACTGTTAGATGCACTTGGCAGTGACATAATTGAAAGAAACATTTTTTTATTGAATTTGTGACGCATATTATGGGCTTAATCCCTACTTCTGGTACTAATCCGACAACAGAAGATTTCGGCCTAATACATATAATATATGAAAAATACCCTTTCGCCGTTGACGTTCAAGTGTATTTAAATGATTTTAATGATATAATTAATGGTTTCAAAACCGCCACAGTAGTGCAAATGCGAATATTTCTGTTTTTAAATTGCCAGCGTTTTTGCCCCGAATCGAAAGCGTCGGAGCAAACGAGTTTCCGAAAGTTAAGAAAATCGTAGTGTGTTGGCACGCTAGAACGAACTACTGAGACTACCATAGTGGAGACTACCTGGATATACAGCAAATATACTTAACATCTGCAGACATATCCTTTTTAATATGTTTTACCGTTGCGTGATAAACAATCTGTGCGATACACTGCGCTGCCTTGGCTCTACACGAAGCTACTCGCTAGTAATTAAGAGAACAATAGTGCATTGTTTCTACATCTTAATTTTTATGTATATTAATTTTTATCATACATACCAATACCGAAAATGCACTGCTATGGTAGTGGGATTTATAGCGGGTTGATTTGGCGTTAATCCATTGAATGTGGATTATAAATTTTACTAAAAATAACAGACTACGTAGATGAAATTATTTTTCTCCAGGTTACACAGCCGGACATTCCAGATCGGTCCCCTTCGCCTAAACACCACCCTCGCGGGTCACATGTCCTCCATCTCCATCCCGTTGCACTCCCACCAGAGCATCCTGGGCCGTTCCATCCTGATCATCACCACCAAGGATAAACGCGCCTGCGCCACCATCACCACTCCCAACCCCTTCACGACCCGCACGGCCATCGCCCGCATCCGGGGCACCATCGCCGGGGATGTGTACTTCCGGCAGTATGCCGCCGTCCACATCCACACCACCATCTTTATCGATCTGTACAAACTCATACCGGATGGAATGGCTAAGAATGTCACGTATAAATGGTTGTTGATGACTACCGGACCGTTGGACCGGACCCGGCCGGAAGATGAGGCCAGCTGCCGGAATATGCGGGTGTTGTTTGATCCGGATTTTCGGGATGAAGCCGAGTGCACTGTGGAGAATCCGCAGTTTTGTAAGATTGGGAATTATGAGAAGAAGTTTGGGGGGTTGTTGGTGGGATGGGTGAATGCACCGCAGAAGGCGTTTTATACGGATACCGAGTTTTCGTTGAGTGGGCAGACGGCCGGGAGGAGGATTTATGTGGCGATCTTTTCACCGTTGAACCCGCTGGTTAGTGTGGCGTGTGGGGAGATTCGGATGCTGGCGCCCAAGCTGGCGGAGGCGTCGTTTAGTCAAGATGGTGTCAAAGGTATGGACGTAATGATTATATGTAGTTATTGAATTACATGAGTCAGCTATAACAATCAGGGACAAAAAATAAAGCACTTGTTTGTGCTGTACGGCTACATCATATGATTTGATAAGATGAAATGGCTTGGGTACGTGGGTGGCAAAAATAAGATATATATACGTAGTTATTTAGGAAGAAGTATGCGTATTTTGTTGTTCGCTTGTGCCTCCTCCAACCTGCCTACTGCAATCAATGGACTTTAGAAGCCATTGTACTACATCTTGCCATAATGGCTGAAGTGTTGCATACTGCTAACTTGTTACCACTGTGGAAATTTTTCTACATGTCTTACGTTAATGAATTTTTCGCGACCTGTATGTGCACGAATTTGAGAATTTCCTGTTCAGTACCTCTTGTAATTTCAACGGGTTTCAGAGTTGCTGAATTTTCCGTAATATTTTCCATCATAATTTAATGAATATAGTGATTAAACCATCTATATAAGCCGTCCTCAGATCTTAACCCGTAACGGATATATCATTCCCCGCAGGTGTGCTAAAATTCCGGCAAGTCTCCCCCATGGACCCAACGGAAGTCTACGTCAATCTCAAAGGTCTGGCATCCCGCCGTGCCACCACCTACCAAATCCACCAGTTTCCACGTCGCCAGCGCATCCTCCAAAATGAAAACCTCTGCAGCCCAGCGTTAATTGGCAACCTATACGATCCCTTTAAGGCCTCCAGCAATCCGGGTTTAAACATTAGCGTTAGCACCGTGGACCAGTGGCCGGTGGGGGATTTAAGTGGCCGGCACGGGAACTTGACCGGAAATGATTTTTCCATGGAGTACTTTGATGAGAACTTGCCGCTGTTTGGCCCGATGAGTATCATGGGCCGGACGGTGGTCATCCATGATGCGTACAAGTCGCGGTGGTTGTGTAGTGGGATCTGGCCGCAGGGTGAGACGATCATGGCGCGGGTGAAGTTCTTTTATACCGTCGGTAAGTCGTTCAGTTTCAGCTTTTTTTTAATTAGGAACAACTGCAAGCATTGTCGTTGACCGGCATGTGCTGACAAGCATTACAAATTTTATAAATATAACAACACCTTACTTTATTAATTAAGCAATATTTTTTTTCTGTAAACGATTAAAAACAGTGCTTTTCTTGTTTACGTTTGACAATTTAGTTGTTTAGACGCCTTTCTGCACGGCACTTGCAAATTGTAGACAGCATAACTGGGAATTTCTTCAACTTTCTAGCCACTGTACCACGGTTAGTCATAACTCCAACATGTGTTACATGTGTTAACAGGGTTAATATAGTATAAAGTACATCTAGTCACCGTATGTATTAAAGGAGAAGCATTAGAAATCAATAAAGAGAGCGTTTCGCGACAGTATCTCAACATTCAATATTTTCTAATAAAAATGTAGTACTAATTTTTAGGCGGTGATATCTACCTTCGTCAATCAGCCGACGACTGGCGCAGTGAAACAACCATCTTTGGCAACTTGTACTACACCAACGGTGTGCCACCGAACTACACCAGCAACCATCCCTGGCGCGTTCACTCGGGCATTGTGGAGCGGGATGCATTTTCCTTTGATGACCGGTGTATTAACGCTCTGGATGTGTATAATCCGCTGGAAACGGATACCCGGAAGAACAGCTATGCCACGGAATGCATGCCGTCACGGCCGCTACGCTGCCGACTCGGTGACCTTTCGTCCAAACTGCAGCCCTTGATGGTTTCGTTAAAGGGCTCTGTGGGAAACGGGCGCTTCCTGTTCACCGATATGTTCCTGCCGCTCAGCGGTCCCATGAGTGTCGTGGGCAGGTCGATTGTTATTTATACCAAAGAGTTGGGAGAAGATCGCCTGGCGTGTGGAAATATTGAAAGGGTAATTCAAATACATCACTGTTCTTTTGTGTACGAAAACGCTAAGGCCATTCCGTAGATACAACTAGTTTGTAGTTGTTTGGACACATGTATGCCGTCTGCTATTGCAGCATAACAGTAGTGTCGCGACATTGTAATTACAGCGAGTTTGAATAGCCTTCTTCGTGTAGCCATTGTAATCCATCATTGTTCAATAGCCATGATTTCTTCGTTTACTAATGTTTTAATCCACATGTTGATTTGTTTAATTCGTATGTCACGTGTTCATCCTTTGTTTTGCTGTTATTCGCCACTTAATTACAGCACGGCACGACGTGTGGCAATTTTGTAGTATATGGGCAAGTTGCAACCTGCCTGCCTTACTGTTAAAAATGTTATTAACTGGGCGGTATATCTACTGTCGAAACTCGAAAGGAAATGTTTTTTCACCTTCAGTTCAGGCATATTTTTTTCTGTATTTTCATCTGTATTTTTTTCGTATTTTTTCGTATTTTTTTCGTGGAAGAAAGAAACAGCATAGGATTAAACTTTCTGAAACATGCGTGTATAGCCGTCTCATTGAAATTCTTCTAACTTCTACAGTAAAAACATAATAATGGATTAGCAAAGTTCTAGTGTATCGATCGATGTGGTTGATAGGTGTATCCAGTTAAAGCAACAGCGAAGCAGTGGGTCGGCAAAACGAACATCAAGGGTTTCATCACGGCGTCGCAGGCAAGCAGTTTCCAGGATACGGAAGTGATCATCGGACTGGAAGAGCTCGACCGGGCAGCTTCCTCGCTGACCGTTCATGTTGGTCCCGTCGAGTCCGATAACGTCATTCCATGCACCGAGGAATCTCTTGGCGGTACGTAGGCAAAATAAGTGCAGAAAGAAACGGCATTATTAATCGTTGTTCGTTTTATCAGTGGATTTCAACCCACTTAACGCATCTGCACATGTCATTCCGCCATCGAATACAACCACTCCAAGCGTGCAGACGGACGATTTGTTTGCCGTTGGTGACCTTAGGTACGAATACACTAGACAATTAGTTGTATTGCATCATTTTCCGTTTTTCTTACAATTCATGGATGACAATGCGTTTTTGGTACTTTCACTCTTCTATCGCGTTTGAATCTGGCAAATGTTTTCAATTAACTTGATTTTATTTGCAGTTTACAGTATATATTGCCGGGTCTATGCCAATCCTTTTTTAACGCTTTTTTAAATCCTGTAAAAGACTGCAGTTCCTTAATCATAATTTATGATGGGGTTTTGAAAGCCGAATCTTGACATTCGCTTTTCTTGAAAATACAGGCCATGAAGATTGTACAATAGCCAGCCGTAGAATATTATGCACCTAATGAAAAAAGACTGCATCTGTTGTTAAATAGTCTTTGTTTTTTACGAACGAATCCTGCGTTAACATATTTTCACTGCTTCAGTTGCCGCTGAACTACGAGTCTGCTACAAGTGCAGTTCTTCTTATTGCTCATAAAAGCCATTCGTACATTGTACATGTGCTGTGCGTGCCTATGCGAATTTTTGTATCAGCTTCTTTAAGTTTTGCATTCCTTTCATAGGCTTTGCGTAATATTTAAAAGTAATCTATA
>JAQGAU010005605.1:0-10101 GCA_034698045.1 Paramacrobiotus richtersi
ATTTCTGTAATATTATTATTATTTTTTGTTACTTTCGGTGTAACTGCGGCTAACTAGAAAATATTTAAAGCAGCCGTTTGTAATGTTTGTAAGTCGGTGACGTTTACGTATTTTGTATCGCGCTGTAACTGCATACGCATAGTTTTGTCAGCGTACCGACTATACGCATTGTGTATGGTATTGTTAACCTTTATCTCCGTTTTCGCGCTTCTGTGGTTTATATTATTAAGATGTTTATATATGATGAAACGTATGCTTGTGGCCGCTTTTTCGTCCTGATGAGGAACAATATCCACTGCTTGCTGTCCGTACATTTGGATTATGAGGGCGTCAATTGATATGTCATGATATAAAAATGTGACACGCTCTGCACTCCGGGTTCGTTCCAGCGTGTCGCAATCATCATGATCGCTGGCCGCATTCCACGACGCCTGGGCTGATTCGGATTCTACATGGATCGGCATGCTCTTTGGATACATAAACACACTATCGCCCCGCTGCTGCCTATGGATGCATAGCGGACGATGCGTGCTTGACCTTGCTGCTTTCATGTGCACTTTGCTTCTGAAATTGTAAATCATGTCTAACAATTGTGTGATGTGTTGCTCGATGGCTTCTGTTGGTATTAGCAATGTACATAATTATCTGAATATGTGTGGTGTGTACGCAGCAAGACTTGGTATGTCTCACTACAGTAGGGTTTGTCTGATTTCGGAATAAATACACATACAAATGGCAGAGAAAACAAATGATAGAGTAAACAATGCAGTTGTTCTCCATCCTTACTAGAAGTATGGCTGGCGAGCGGCGTCGGCTCAACTCTGCACAGAAAACACCTTAGTTTGTCCACTTCGCGCGCTTTAGCTGCAGTACCAGCCTGCTTAGATATGCAAGCAACGTAGGTTTGTGCCAGATAGTAACATCATATACTTCGACAGTGCTAGCGGATTCCATACATCGCATAACCGGTGTGAGGTGATCATTCGATCAAGACGCTCGCCTGGTGGTTACTTGGTGCTGTAGCCTTCGGTGGACACCAGTGGTCGAGTGATCCTGTCGTTGTCTCGTGTTTTTTTGCGATTGCTACGTTTTCGTTGTTCTTCGATCTGACAGACGTAACCAGCATCTTCCCCCCCATGATATACATAATACTTTCCACAAACGGCTCTAGTCTTTCTCTATTTCTTATCCAGGGTGGAAAACTGAAATGAATATCGTCGTCATGATCCACAATAACGAGACGAAGCAGCCAGCACGCGGGCTTTCTCCTCGACCGACGTCCGTGGTAGACCAAATTAAAGGACACCGAAACAACGCATTCTCATCGTGAATTTCCCATATTGCAAATTTATAACTACATTCCATGCCGTACATACCAGTATGTGTACTTATCTGTTACCGCTTTACCGGACCCTAAACTAAGACCCTAAACTTCGTGCTGGCTAATTACAGCTACGGGGATTTGGGCAGAGGCGATCAGAAGCTGAAGCTGTGCATCTGATTTTGCAGCTGAAGTATTTTCATCTGTCTGTTTAGTTTTCTGAGATTGTCTGCTCATTTGTCTTCCATAATTATTTGCGTTCGCAGTAACACGTCCATTACAATACGTACGTAATAATATATAACAATTAAAATCCATATAAGTACTTTTAGAAAACAAATCTACTCCGCATGGTACGTAATTCACACATTACAGTATTGCATGCATGATCTATCGATCGCGAAATCTTGTTGCACTGATCTACGGTGGATATTAAGTGTATAGGATGAAGTATGCTAAACATTAGAGGACTTGATGATTATTACTTCAAAAGTCCAGTCAGGAAAAGAACGTACGCGAAATCATGCCTTCCGTTACTGACCAGTGGAGAGCTCATAATTATGTCGGCCTATTACCAGATGTAAATGCACCGACCCTTCTGGGTTGAATTTGTGGGATTAAACATTATAGCAAGCTGATTTACAACCCGTATTTTTGTTATTAATTGTACAAAATCGTCATGTAACTTCTCGTTGTATTGTACGTAGCATCCATGGAATTTCAGGGGTGCATGTACCGTGTGCGCACGCGAAGATGCAGAAAGCTGTGCGATTGCGCGGACAGTGGTTAGCGGTCGTTACGACCACTTAAATTATGTCATGAAAAAACCTTACCACATTCGCCTCTAGGATAAACAGCGTCAGTGCCACCAAAACGAATTTCATGGTAAATTCGTTTTAATTTATATCAGAGCGGTGATTAGTCTTATCCCTAAGGCCGACAAAGATGCAGCGTTAAAGTATAACAGAAACGTCAGGAATGTAAATGGTTTGCAGTGAAAATTACTAGAGAATTTGAAGGCGTAAATATCTTTATTTTCAAGTACTGATAAGTGCGACACTGATATTCTTGCTGTGTTCGCGATTTAGTTATTATTTCCAGGTATTGTTGTCGACGATCCAGCGTACAGATGTTCTGACACGATTGTCCGTTACCGGTATTTTCAATAACAGCGAAGGGCATTTTGGAGTGTTTTGCCAACATGCGTTTTGCAAAGCGTGCTTGTGAGCAACAAGCTGTACTTCTACTTCTAGTGGTTCTACGTTCTGGAGAAAGATCACTTGGAATAAGAGACTACCTGTACAGTTGCTTAATTATTAATTAATAATACATAGGGTTTGTAATCCATAGGATATCACGTCTAACTCGACTGTGTTGGAAGGTGCTTTGAAGTTTAAGCATGAAGCCTTCACGAAAATACCGAGAGGCAATTAATAGCTGAAATGGAAACGATGGTTGAAAAGGTTGCGCCGAAGCGGTTCATGGTTCATGATACTAGCCGTCACTCTATCAGTGGTACTGGTATACTATAACTCAAAAAGCTTGTAGTGACTATATAAAAACATAACCTGCTTGCCCGCTGCGTTATTCAGCCTACTAGAGACGGTGATAACACCGGGTATCACATTTTGCTTACAATCTGCGTAACGTAACATAAAATCGCTGCAAATGATTTGATGATGAGCCTTGTCGAGGGCATTCGGTTTTTCTGATTGAGTTGTGACGTGATCAAAGCGCACAAAAAACAAGAATATCTTGCTTATATCACGGCGATAAATACGCTCTCCATATTCCCACCAATGTCAGTCACAAATAAAAAAGCTAATTTATATACTGGGAGCGGTAAGCAGGGCTTGCAATTGCTGCATGGCTGCGGTCGACCGGGTTTACTCCAATATCTTTGGTCAATACCAACCCGACGAATCACACATATTTTCCACCCATTACCCGGTCTGAAGTACGTATTCCTAGAAATGATCTGCCGACGCCGCATAACGTGATCGTTCCACTACACGCACATAAACCAGTGTTAGAGCGTCGTATATATAATTAACTGAATTGTTTCCACAATAGTTCAATCATTCTTCCATTGCGTTGACTAAAATCTCGGTTTGGTTCTCAGTGAGTTACTCCATACTCGAGCAGTGTCTAAGATAATACATTCGCGCACCGTCATGCAGACATCTACAAGGCTGGAAATGGCAGAGACTGGAATAATCAGCCTGCTGCTCGGAGGAACAGCTCTTGCAGTGATCATAGCAAGTAAGGTACAAATGCAATATGAATAATTATATATTTTTAACCATCCGAATTCTAACAACTTTATTACCATTATGTCAGCATGCATGCTTTTCCTTGAAGATGACCCGCAGCTAGAAAAGTGTATTCCCTATGTAAGAACATTTCTTCAGTCGTATATATGACTCTATCTAAATTTATCAGTGTTCTTGCAGTGAGGTATCCGAATATGTACAAACGCTTCACGCCTGAATCAGCAGAAAACCTAACGTTTGCAGATGAGGCGCAGTTGAATCAAAACACGAGCTTGAACAAATCAAGCTAAACTTGCCGCGCACGTGTATTGCCCGGCCAATGTTGCCGAATGTCGTGGCCTTTCCTACAGAAGTATGAGTTTAGTGTTTAGTTTATAAATCATTGCAGGCTGCTGGTTCGTGCAGCTGTATGCCGAGTATGGAAATGTGGACGGTTGGACCGCATCTATACCGGTGCACATCATTTGTTCGGGACTGGTGAATGTGCTGAATGCAGTAACTATCGGTTTCTGTTTTCGGGAGTGTCACAACACCGGTATGCAGCGGACACAGCTACGCATCGGCCTGTTGTACTCTTTGGGCGCCGTACTCTACATCCTCAATTCAGCGGCATATGTTCTTGTCAACGGCGTCGGCGGTGACCGCATGACTTTGTCTGCTGTCGTCGCTTGTACCTACAACATCAGCAGTATGATTGCGTTGATCAGTGGAAGACTGGCCATTAAGTTTTATTTCGGCGATATGGAAGCGCGAATTCTCGAGGAATTCCGGTGCGTCATTAAGATGACGTACCAGCAGATGAAAGAATTCAAATGCCAGAGTAACCCTACTTGAAGCAAGGTTGACCTGTTAGTCGAAACAAATGGACTTCTAAATCGCTGCCATTTACGTATTGTATATGGCAGTATGGCACTGTAATTAATTTTCATACGCATGGTTTTGTCACACTGTGCTAACTGTGTATGTTATTATACGTCCTCTACCCATTTTCGCGTGCTTCTCTACTTTATATATGATGTTTAGATGATGTTCATATATGACACGTATTTTTGTGGCCGCTTTCCGGCCAGATGAGAAACATTGTTCTTGCTTGCTGTCCGCGCATTTAAATTATTTTGGTGGCATCAACTGATACGTATCTGTAGTTACACAGTAATTCAAATGTCAGAGTAAACAAATATTAGATCAAACAATACAGTTGTTCTTTATGGTCACTATATTTAGCGAACCGTGTCGGCTCAACTATGCATAAAAACCGCCTCATTTAGCTCACTTCGCGCGCTTTCACCAGCCTTCTTTGAACGGCAAGCAGCGTAGGCCTGTGCCAGTGTGTACGCCACAGTGACCTCGTGTACTTCGACAGTAGTAGTGGAGTCTCGTTCATCGCATAACCAACTTTAGGTGGTCATTGATCGGTCAGCAGGCTTGCCGGCGTTTCGACGGTCCTGGTAGCTACTGAATGCTGTGATATTCTAACGGTGTTTTCTTCCGGCCCGGGATACCATCACGTTCAGCTTTTCTTAATCATCGTCGTATAGCAGCATTCGGATCGATCTTTCAATTCGGTTTGTCTGTTGGGACAGATATTGATCAGGAATTGTCTGGGGTTTTGAGATCTGAGTGAATTTGCCACATGAATAACACATAATTATCGAATTGCCAATGTTTCTGGAACGAGGGTTTACTGTTTAGCCATGTTCTGGTCATGCAGTTCTGATGGCATCAGATTTGTGCACTTTCCATTATAGTATTAGTGCAGCTGAGTTTGCATTGTTTCTTTTGCCACATTTATGCTGAGGTGCTCGCCAATAGTATGATACCGCATTTGGAAGAAGCCGCAAATGGGACACAATTAAGAGTTAATCGCAGTCGTTCCGTTAGTTTACTGCTATATGTAGATGTTTGCTGCAGTATGAAACTGTCCAGGAAAAACTCGTAATATATGTATACCGATAATGCAGACCAACAAAAGTCTACACAAAAGAAACAGAAATTACACAAATTAGAAAAACAAGAAGGAAGAAAAATCGGAAGATCATATTTGGTTCTATTGATTTATACCAAATTAATTATAGTATGTAGATCACATTTCCGATGAGTATCTCTGTTGTTTTCGGCAAAAACAATAGAAGACCACATTTTGTTTCATTCCGCATGGTACACATTCCGCACATTATCGCATGCATCGCCGAAATCTACGGTGGTTTACAACTGTTTTCGATGAAGTATGTTAATGCAATTCTTTTTCAATCGTCACATTGAACATTCATTATCCGAGCCGCATTGAAACCCTAAACACGATTATCAGTGTGCAGACAACATACCCACCTTTTAATCGGAAAATTGTTAGAGCAGTTGTTTTGAACAATTTCCCACAATTTACGGTTCTATTGTCAAGCAACACAGAATACTTACAAATACAATTACTACTCATAGACGACTTGCTAGGTCAACAGTTTCGTTATTCTACTTCTCACGTTTCCAGTGCTAAGATACTCCCGGACAAATATGCCCGCTTTTAACTGTGACACAAATCATGTTCGATCTCGATGTGCAATCACCTGTCCGTTTAGCTTCCTGGTCGATGCTCGCTGCGCGATACTAGTGGCTTACATGACAGTATTTTTCCGAAACGGATTATGTTGGTTATTTAGAAAGGAGCGGAACTCGGCCAACCAATAGAACAATTCTGTGAATTCAAAAGGGAGTTGGTGCTTCAAAAAAAAGTGAAACTTTTGCAAAACTGTGGGTCGCGCAGTATTTGAAGCGGAAAAGTCCATTCGATCATAATCCAATCACGCTTGATCACTGGGTGTTCCTGATTATTCCGACTACTTCCCCGTGGTCAATTAGCGCGCGATGACGTCAAAGACCGGAATAATCGAACTTTCGAATAATCAAACCTGATCAGCCGAGTAACGCTTATCATGAAACTAACTACTGACACCTGGCTTGTTTTCAGCAGTTTACTGACCATTGTGCAGCTTTGTACTGCAGCCTATACGCCGTTGGCATTAGCGAATCGCGCATGTTTCCAAATCAATGCACGAATTCACATTGTGTGTCGTGTGACCCATAAAAGCGATGATATTATGCAGTCTTCTTCCTGATAGTATGTGAACAGTTTCAGCTGTAACGTGCACTAGCTTCTCGTCAGACAGACCTTAACAATGTCGCTCAATGTCATTCCTATTACACTGGTCATCCTCACGCACCAGTTCTGGCAGTCCCACACAAAAGATGTGAACCGTTTTGCGCTACCATCGGGACGATTCGGCTTTCTCTCTCCGTTGCCAAACTTCTCCATCTCGCCAGGTGTCCCGATAACACAGTCCCCTTCTGCCGTATTCGAACGCCCCCGCGTGGATACGTCACTGCCGGTTAGTGCTGATCCCGCGCGGGTCGCCGCCGAAGATGCCGCTAATCTTGCCTTTATCAGCGCCTGTCCGGGGCAGATAATCCTGGCATGGCTACACTGTCCCTGTGCCGATCCAGGGAAACGCTGCGCCGACCTCTATTCCATCTGTTCACTGGAAAACAAATGTATTTGTGATGGAAAGGTCGCTTACCTGGATGCCATGCGCGAAAAGTGTATCCCATATGTTATAGGTATGTATAGCATAATGGCTGGCATAAGCGATATCGCATAAGCATAAGCGACAAGGCATAACGCATAATTCCAGGGCATAATATGTCCGCATAAGGCATAACGTATACAACCTTTAAATCGGAAAAACTTGCCTGTTAATGTTTTAATGCGCTAACCAAACTGAACCAAACTTCACTCTGCCAGGCCCTGAAATTAGCACATTTTCCTAATTTTTCTAAACCGGTACATGTCTCTAGGGAAAGTCTAATACAATTCGTGTGGCCATTGGAATTTTTTGAGTAAGACCACACAAAGCTGTGTTTTTGGTTACGATACAAAAAAACAAAAACAAAAAAAGCAAAATTGAACGAAAACTCGTTTGCTTGTTTGTTTGTTTGTTTTGAAAATTTCTCATTCGGGTACACTTTCATGTATCATGAGGAGAGGTTTTTGGTTTTATGCAAAGGATATACATATGTAACGCTGATAAATAAATAAGGAAACATTTATTACGTGTTCGAAAGTTTTTGTATTGTGCCGTTCACTAGGCAGAGATAATGTATGTATTACAAAGGTTAACGGTAAGGTCATTACAAAAATTTCGCCATCTACAATCGACCATTTCCAAAACATGAAAATTAATTCTCGAAACCTACAGAAAGATATTGTACTAATACTCATGTGAAATTCTTTTCCATGATTGTTTTAATCCTTGTAGGACAGAAAAAGTTTCTGGTAAAACAGCCGTTAAAATGTAGTCGAACCGCAAATAATTTGAGACGTGGAAATATGTGAATCTGGAGATTTGTGTAATGATCGTTCTGAACCAGGTTCAACTGACAATATGTCTTTGAAATTTGAAACTGAATTTAAAAAAATTTGGAATTCGTTTCTAAAATTGTCAAAAGCATACTTCCGGGATAGTTTTGTGTCCGGACGATCATTGTATATATGTGCATTTTGATGAAAGTTTCGAGAAGTCTTGATAGAACCCTGGGACTGGTATACACATTTATACTACGTTCGCTCGAATCGTTGCTGACAGGTGTACGATATGAAGTTACACTTATTATCGCTGAAGTGAGTGCATATATGAATGTTATACATGGTTATGACACGCTCAAAATTATTACTAATTTTGGATTCGAAATTGCTGGGTTCAAAGGTCAACATTTTAAAATGAGCTTTAAAATTACACAAAAATTGCTATAAATGTGAAGCTTATGCTAACTCAATGTTTGCACTATTGAAATCAATACTAATTGCCATTTTTTACCAAAAAAGTTTTGTGCGCTAAAGAATGCAACATTTTAGCGACTGGTAGTTACGTTATAGCCAATGTACATAACTGTACTGAACGGATCGCAAAAAGCTCATGTCACATTGTTCCCACTACTTTTTGTTACAGTGCTGAATTTTTTGAAATTTATAAACAGTCGGGGAACTATTTTTCAAGCATTTTTTAAGCTAGTATGAACCATTGCTGGAAAACGTCGTCTAAAGTTAGACCAGCCGCGAAATAGACAGTGTACATCGGCTGACGGCGATACTGACGCCCGCTGCACCGGGGCACTGAGAAAAGCGGGAAGGGGATACAGGGCAGGCAGCGGCTATTGTCTGCAGGGATGTTTACTCTGATGCGTGCCTTCTGCCGCACACATAGCGTAGACTGATGTACGAGTCAAATCAGGACATGGTCTGTTCTGCCGGTTGATATTTTCTACTAGCTAAGCAAAATGAGGAAAGCGGGGAATTTTTACTAGCCGGGCCAGTCGTTATGTGAATCAAAAATGTGTCACTGTTTGCGGGTGATGTTTAATTCATCGGGAGTAGTTAGTGATATTATGTTTTCAGATATGGTTAGAAGAAGAAATGCGCTATCTAACGGTATCATTCTTAAAAACGACCATTGATACGGCTGTTACGGTATACCATTTCCTTACGTTTTTGAGAAGAAAATATATTTACACTTTTCGCTGCTGTTGCGCAGTGAGCGGACGTTGCGCGCACTGTATACACTACAAGAAACCCCTTCCCCTGCCGCCTCAAGGTTTGTTGAGATTTATATTCAAAATCGATTCGACAAGATACTGGATACTTTAATAGGCAAAAACCATTGACAGTACAGCAGTGCTTGCGCTGGGATCACTAAAAATTTCCACAGATTTCAAAATTAAAAAAACAACCAAACTCGTTATCTCCACGCGCTCTAGTCATAACAGGAAGTGTTCCCAAAACTGCAGCAGCATTGCCCTTAACAACAGCCAAACTGAAACGTTGCTTAACAAAAGCTGTAGACCGCGACTCCCCAGTCAACTCGCGAATCTTTCTACCCATGAACTGCATCATTTCCATAAAAGAGGAGCCAAAAGTACCCAATGTCTCAACTGCTAACGGATAAAAAATGATGCCAAGCTGATCCAAAAACCCATAGTGGCGACGTTTCTTGTTTTCGGCAAGCTGCGCAGCATACCCAGCCTTTCTTGCATTTCCGTCCACGTATGAGTCCGCAACGTTAGACAGTAATTTTTAATTGGCGGTTGCCCGGAGAACAGGTGCCGGCATATCGAAAATTCAATATACACAGAACTTCTCGCAGTTTACACGTAAAATAGCAATATACACTATTAATGCAACATTTTACACCAGTACTGAAGTATTCATTACAATAGATGCATACAGATTGTAAATTGGTTGTTTGGGCTGTTTTACTTGGACCTTGTGGTCCTGCTTGTAATTCGAAAAATATCTGGCAGGATAGCATACGGCAGTCACATCGCAGATACACCACCTTTTAATATGTATGTGCATATGATGACGGCTAAATTTTATCTCACCCCAATGGGGGTGGGGGGGGGGCATTTTGTACATTGAACACACTGCTACATTGAACAAAAACGCTGGAACGGCGAGTGTTC
>JAQGAU010005606.1:0-10099 GCA_034698045.1 Paramacrobiotus richtersi
GCTGTGGCCGAAAGTGTTACCTCGATAATTTTCCCCTTCGTCTGGCAGTGCTCTTATGTTCCCTTGTGCCCGTTGGGTTTATGTGATTTGTTACACGCACCGGTGCCATTTGTTGTCGGAGTGGATTCCCGATACTTCGAATTGTATGATCCACCCTTGGATGTCATTTACGTGGATTTGGACACAAACAGCATCGAAATACCAAAAGACAGACTGGATGCAAATTTGAAAATAATGCCAAAAAAACCTGTAAAAGCCCTCATGGAGAAGTTGGACAAGATCACGAAAAAGATGGCGGAGGAAGCGGCTAAAAATATGACAGACAAGAAGAAAGTCAATGCAGCAACAGCGACGCCAGGAGAACGAGAGTTCAAACAGAAAATCAGAACACGTCAGTATGATATGGAAATCCAAGAGGCCTTCCTGTCGTTTATGGTATCAATTTTGAAAGGCTACCGGAGTTTTCTCAAACCAATGGTCAGAGCGCCGGCGGAAGGTGCTACGGATCCGGGAGCGCTATTTGATATCTCCGGATTCTTGAAGAGTCGCGATCGATCATATTCGAAATTTTTCGACTCATTGATGCATACGCAGCAGTTCATACGGTTTATTGAAGAGAGGAGTATCATGTCGGATCGCGAAGCTAGCTACGGCATGGCGTTCTTTGACGAGTGCGTTCAGCGAGTGGAAAAGGAGGGCACGCTTGAGGTAAGGCAGGAATTTGTTGAAATTGTGTAAAATATTTCATTCAGCGTTACTTTTGACGCGAAAGCTTTTATCTTGATCCGAATTGAAATCTAGCTTTGTTCGTAACCAGTTTGCGCGCCCTTGTACTTGCTGTCGGAGTTTCCATAACCGGTAAAGCGTTAAATATACCATACCGGTTCTTTTTATTATCTACCTGAACATTGATACAGTGCTGTAAGTGCGGTTATTGCTGCGTCTTGGTTCAGTTTATTTGCTGTTCAATCAAACTACAATTAATAAGCTCCCTATTCAGCCAGTTTTTAAATCCACTTATGTATTAGCTGAAAATTATCAGGCCATATGATACGACTAACCATATTTATGGCTTTAATATTAACACTTTTATTTGTGCTTTAATACTTAACAAAAAAAATTTGTTCGTATCTGGTTTCTGTGTGTTGCAGTGCTCTTCGATAATCAATAAAAACCAGCATTTTTTGATTAGTCAGTCTCACAAAATTGAAAGTTTTCGTTTCAGGTTCGTAAAAGCATTGACAGCACCACGATAGCATATTGTAGACGCTACGCCAATTTTACGTTATTTAGGAAATTCCGCGATTCGATACAAAAGCTCGCAACGTGTAGTAGAATTTTTTGCCAAGCAAAGATCCATGTATATGGGATCGGTTGCAAATGAAAGCAAAATCCGAATTTTATTGCGGTCTGCATGAATGGGACCGTGCATGCGTGTCATTGGAATTATTGCACAGCTGATCTAACAGGTATTCTATTCACATTTTTTAGATTTCACTACTTGATACGGATGAAATGCTGAACGAGCGAACCGTGTTCATTCCGCCTCCTGAGAATGAAAAGTCAACGGAGAAATTCGTTTACGGAAAAGGCTTTCCTGCACTACGGTATGAATTCTTCGACGATGTACCATTACAAGACGGAACGCAGACACCGGATGCTGGAGAACGAGAAATAAAAAATACTGGTTCATCCAATGATTTGGTGACAACTCGGACTAAGCAGGAAGTGAAAGCCTTCCAGTCGTACGCACAATATGCCAACCAGCATCCGAAGCGCTGGGCGAAATGTTTACTTTCCACCGGCTATGCTTTATGGTTCATGTACTTACCATCATTGGTCGCATCTTCCAATTCGCCGTCCCGGACATTGCGTAATGCATTTGACACGCTGAAACGAATGCTGCATGCCAGAATTCAGCCGTCAGATGAAGTGGCATATAGGATCATGATGCAGTTATGTGGAAAGTACAGCCAGCCGGCTCTGGCCGTTAAGGTGTTGTCGGAAATGAAGAATTACAAAATCCAGCCGGATGCTGTAACCTATGGATTCTATAACAAAGTAGTCTTTGAAAGTACCTGGCCTTCGGCGTCTCATTCGCCGTACATGTTATGGATGAAGGCCAAACATGTCATCAGAGGAGTGACGTTGTTCAGAGAGGCCGGGGCACAGCGACGAAGAAACAGCAGAAAGAACGACGAAACGGACGCAAAATCCCAGTGCCTGGATAACACGTCTGACGAAGGAAAGGGCACGCGGGGCTCATCGGACACTGGATTTTTTTCATTAGATCAAGATACAAAAAGGAACAGCATGATGAGTTTGACTAGTGGGGAATTCATGGCATCGATCGCTGAGCTGAAATCAAACGAAACGGCAGCGGATGAAAATTCGGCCGATATTACGTTGGATACCAGTGGCACGCTGGTACCGGATTCCAGTCCAAACAAGCCGGCGGAAGTGCCGACCACGCCCGCATTTGACGTTTATCCCTTTGATTCGAACTGTATTGTGAGAAAATCGGCCGGATCGGCTGGAAAATCCCGAATTCCTTCCGTCAGCGGAACAAGGGTAGGGCAGAATGAGAATGACACGGACTTCAATTCCGCGGGATTGTTGATGGTTCATCGTGGCCGACGTCACACGGCAGACAGGACAATCAGTAGTTCTGGTAAAGCGAAGCAACGACGTCATAGAAGCTGGACGGAAGGTATGCGGCGTTCCAGTACATCAAATAAAAGGCAGCACCTTAGCACATGGGGACTGAACATTTCCCCTCGACAACATCTGAAGAAGCCGGTAACAGCCAGTTACAAGGACTCATTGAAAGAAAGCATTACCAAAACGTACAGACCCGTGTCACCACCCGGTAAGCTGGACTTTTCAAATGAAACTGTCGTTGTTCTGGAAGAAAGTGTCAGAACGGTTGAAATGCCATCCCCCATATCAGATTTTCCCTCCGAAGATGAGGATGCAGTGTTTGGAATGCACAGGCGAAATCTGAAGAGCATGTCCGTTCCCAGGGATTCCGGCAGTACCGATTCTTTGCCTCGTATTCCCGGATCGGTCTCCATAGAGTTTGCGTCGTCCACATTACCGAAATTAGGTGCATTTATCCGCAATTCAAAATCATATTCGTCAATCAAGAAATTTTGGAATACGGGTGACCGGAAGAAGTCGCGGGACGGGGACATGGGGTCGTCAGTTGAGTCGTCGCCCCTAGTGAAGGGAAGTGCGGCACTCATGTCCGGGATGAAGTCGATGACGTCAGCGTTGGGAAAAAGGATTGGAGAGATATCTACCACTTTGACGACGGCTTCTTCCGACTCAGGTTCACCGCGAATGGGGTCGTCCCTCCGTGATCTGCCTGGCGCGTTGAATTTCACGGATTATGGGTTTGATTCGTTTGGGCCTATGACGCCCGCACAGGATTGGGATGAGGAAGAAGAAGATATTAATGGAAGAGATGACGTTGATGCGGCGCTTTCATCAGCCAAGAGTTGGGAATTTCCTTCGTACCACTTTTCGCCGCGGCATACGTACCGGTCAGACGGAACAGGGCATGGTGATGGCAACGTTCTCGTCCATGTGGATATATGCAGCGTAGTACCATGCCACAAATGCGAAACAGCCGTATATGACGAAGAAGTGCTGGCTGGATTTTATCCCGATGAATCGAATTTAAATGCAAGGTAAACCACATAAAACTTGTTTAGGGCGTAACATGTACAAGCAGAATAAGGCAGTTTTGATTGGGATTCCGTTGTCCATATTCGTTTTCTGTGTTTCTCTTCTGAACGACCTATGCATTTTCCATTAAATTTTGGTTATATTATACACATGCGTATTTGTAGCGATGAACTGTTTAATTTACAGAAACAGCATATCTGGATTCTTTGTAGGTGCCCTTACTGTGCAACAAAATTTCTGCCAATATTAACGGTTGCTGTGCACGATCACATCGAAGTCGACGAAGAAAATAAAGACACAGACCTGGATGTAGCTATTCACGATGCCAACTGTCCTCTGCTAAAATTTGCATCCAAATCAACCAGCGTATCGATCTCCACGATGGATAAACGTGCGTCGTCCTTGTTTAGCTCTCAGGATAACATTTCCTCGCACAATGGAGTGGCGGGTACCAGTACCGAGCTGAACGGTGTAGATACCGCGGATCCTGCTGTCGTACCTACTGTGGACATTCACCGAGCGGAAGATGCTGCCTCGTTGAGTAGTAATCAGGGTGTTCCGTCGGAGGATATTTCCCAGTCGAACAGCATCTGTGGTAGGACTAATCGCTGCAAACTGCGATATGCCATCACCGTACCATACCTCAGTCCGCTGGTTTTGCGGAAGGAACTGGAGACACTTATGGCGAATGAGGGGGATACGTGTCTTGGCGATCCGGATTTCGTTCAGTCTCATCATATTATCTACTGGAACCTTGTAAGTTGTACTTGGATTATTTACGTGTTGTTGAGTCATATGCAATTTTTTTGCGTGTAATTTTCGACCACGTTGTTTGTTTCCCATTTTCTTGCGCCGAAACATAAGTTGGAAGTTTTCGTTATCAATCTTGCTTAGGTTTTTTGTACTAGCTCTTTTCTGTACAGTGTTCGAAATTATCATCGTGTGTCGCAAGATTTCGTATTTCCCCAGGTTTCGTGGTTGTAGGTTCAATAACAGCTGTTCTTTTGTAGCTTTGGTACTGTGATCGGATGAACTTGCCGCAAAGTCTCTCAGGAATGCTTCTGGACGCCAACGGTTTGCGTCTTATCTCACAGTTGGTATGTACGGACAATCAGCCCTCTCAAAATTCGTTAGCTTTATCCATTTAAAGTGAATAAATAAATCAATCAATCAATTTCTTTTCCAGGGTCATTCTTTAACACTAACCTCCAGAAGTCGCTATGTACTCGTCTCGTGTCGATGGGATAACCCGGCAGTACATCCGCATCTGGGTATTCCGATGTACATCACATATGGAGAAGAAGGTTAACGATTTAGGGGTTTTGCATAGCGAAGTGATCATATCGTAATATGGTTGGTTTCTGTACGGTAGGTTCTGTATCGTCGCAGCTTGATGCATTAGGAATCGAAGAATCCGTTAGGACCATTCCCCGCAGCTTAATGGGGCAGATGTTGCTTAAAATCCGGGACGACAGCGATCTGGAATCGCCAATGAGGATGTTTCTACATGGACTGCAAAAGCGGCAAGACCAACGACACCGAAGCATGTACCGGGAACTTCTGTTTCTGGCTATTCGTGCCCTGGATTCGGAGAATATTGATCGCATGGCCTTTGATAAAGTGTACAAACCGGCGTTTCAGTCGTTGCGGAAGGATGAGGGCTTTATAAGTATTCTGCAGGCGGATGATCGACCTCCCAGTGTAACGGCCGGTTGGTGCCGGCAGGCGTTTCGGCCCTTGGAAATGTAATTAGTTCGCCGTTTTCCCCACGTGAACCGGTGATTTTTTGGTTACTTATAAGGAAATTTGTGGTTGTTGTTTGTTTTAATCGTATCAGGATGCTATATCTGGGCTGTGATAGGTTGTGGAAGGTATTCGGTGTCGAATCCGCGCCGAGTGTGCACTGTTCCTAAACGATCAGTGGGTAATTCTGTTGCAAATTATGTTGTTCAGATAACGTGCTGCTTACGTCTGAAAGTGCTGCACGCATATGCAGTGCAATTCTGATAAACAATAAAATTTTTTAAATATTAGCACCTACTGCAACATGGTGGAAGAAGCGACACAAAAATGGACAGATAAAATAAAAGACAAAAACATTTATTATACCAAAAAAATTTCACCCTTGTTTCGATATCATTCGTTGCGATAAATTTCATCGGCTAAACCAAAGCATATGGTTATGTAAATAACAGTAACGAAACTAACTAACTGGCTAAACTAACAGTTCCAAAATAAAACAGGTTTGGGCAAGGTCAGCAAATTAGCACGACAGGCATTTATATGGTATTTCGGCTTAATTTTCGAATCAGTAATTGCATGATTATCGGATTTGCAGAATTTTATAGCAGGGAACAGCTGAATTCGGGTTTGCTCAGTTTCCACATACGGAAGATTTGCTGTGCGTTTGTTTTTATAGTACTAAATAATTTAATTATGGTACTACTTTACCATTTCGACCGATAAGACTAGCTAGTTGCTACCAGTGTCAGAAGTTTTTGTAGCTTGGTCGCAGATCTGTGGTACAGGTTCTACATTGAGCGAAATCAAAAAAATTAACAAGGAGATGTTCATGAATCGGCTGAGACTGTAGTTAGTTCTCGTTGTTCTGGCCTTTGCGCTAGACCTTAGTCGGTTAACTTGTCAGTCTGGAGCCAGCCGGGAAGCCGGATATGTGGTTGACCCGTCATCATCTGATCGTGCTTCAAGTTATCGACCGGAACTTGTCGTCTGCGGCGCGCATCCAGGTTTGTACCGTATGAGGATTATTTATGTTAGCATAGCATAATAACCGTATCTTTGTCATTCCTCAAAGCCAATTTTCACGTTAGTTTAAACCCATTTAATATTCCGTGGCTAGAACTAGAATTATAGGTGCAGCAGTACTAGTCGGACCAGAACCTGCAAATCAGCCGTCGCAACATTTATTTTTATTTTACCAACTGTCTGGCGGGTCTTTCTAGTTGTTAGCAAGGGTGATCTGGATAGGTTTCCGTTGAAAGCATGGGAAACGATCCCAACATTAACGATACTCGCGAGATGGAAAGTGCAGTATTAGATTGGGGCTGGCAGGGAAAAGGACTGACATTCAAATTAACCGACAAAACAAAATACGTCGTGGAGAATCAAGCTATTCCAGGTGATGTTATCTTCACAGTTGGGAAACAGGGAGAAGAAGAAGATATCCCCGCACATAGGTAAGTATCTGTAATTTTAGGTTGGTACGTACAGTATGGCACATGTGCAAGCAGTGCCAGTTTTTCACGGTTCATTTTTATTGCTGCGTAGTATTATATCAGTTTTTGTAATTTTCATTGTTAGGTGTATAATATGCATGGGTTCTGCTCCTTTCTACGCCATGTTTTACGGTCCGGCTGCAGATAAATCGGAAGACTGTATACGAATTCCTGACCTGGACGCAGCAGCATTCCGCAATCTCATTCGGTAACTTGGTAAACTTTACGATTGTATTAATAATAACAATAACACTAACGTTCGAGCAAGTACTGATAGTGATGTGCACGTATATCGATACCATTATAATGTTTAAATATAGCTAGGGAAAGCGAATGTAATCTATCTATATAATTCGCTAAGAGTTTTCTGTATGTCGAGTCACTCTGAACGATCCACTCATTCAATTCTCAGGTGCCATATATCATTCTAAAGCTTATGTTGTCTACTTCTGCCATCGAAAGTAAAAACTGGGATAAACAAACCCATTCAGGAGAAACGGGCAATTTTGCCCAGGTTCACCTAGTAAAGGAATAATATGAAGAAGTAATGGTAAACTCGATTACTAGATTTAATCGGTAAATTGATTATACTGTATCTGCTTTCTTACCAAATAATTGTGTGCTTTTATGCAGATTATGTGAATGGTTTACTAATATTTTGTGAGACAGTAGGTTGATGCCGGTTTTTTTCCGAGTGATATCAGAACTTGTAAAAATTTTGCTACAGCATTAAAGGACAACCAACGCCTTAGTTTTTATATAAGTTTTAGTTTGTTCGCAGGTTTTTATATACGGAATCCACCGATCATATTACGTGGGAGAATGTTATGGGAACTCTGGCCTGTGCCAAAAAATACGGTGTGCCGGCTCTAATGACCTGTTGTCGTTACTTTGCGCAGGAGAATATCTGTCCGGAAAACGCTTGTTACTTTCTGGTCCAGGTATTTACAGTTTATTCCACAAGGTTGTCGGCGACTGTGCTTGTTCAAACAGATGATCTTATGAAATACAGTGTACGCCATGAAGATCTAGAGCGGATCACGGACGTTCGTTCATACAATATTGCCAGATTTTGCATTATGTAGGCAAGGGTATTGGACGAAGATGACCTCATTAGCATAGCGCTGGCTATAATCGACCGGCAAACGCGCGAAGTTTTTGCTGCAGATACGTTTTCCGATATTGATCATAAGTTGTTATGTGAGATTGTTTCGCGGGATACACTGACGATTGATGAACTGGATCTGTACCATGCGGTGCATAGGTTTGTAACTTGTATAATTACGGAAAAATATACCTAAAGAAAGTGCAATTCGCTGTTCGCTCTGTATGTATATCTGAGTTGCGAAATTTTATCTGAGTACGAGTAACTGTTTTATTTCGATGGCTTAACGTAACATCTATTACCTTTATTTTGTACTTTCGGGCACTATTCGGTTTCAGCTGAACTGATGGCAATTGCAGGTGGTCAGTGGAAGAATGCAAGCTGCACGGTGACGTCACCACAGACCGGAAGCGTGAAGTTCTCGGACGTTGCATTGGTCTTATTCGTTTTCCCTTGTTAACAGCAAATCAAATCGCCGATGGACCGGCGAAGGTAATGTTCCGTTTGATAAAAAATTTGCTTATAGTATTTGACGCACCATATTATACAGGATGGAATTTTGACAATAACCGAAGAAAATAACTTATATCGTCATTTCCTGGCCAGTGAAAAGCCCCGGCTGCCATACACCTTGGCCCCGCGTATTCCTCGTCCCGCTTTGCTGACTATTAAACTGAATCTCTGGCGTGGAATTAACAAACCCAGCGAGACCGACGAGGATACCCTAGGCCGCATCGTCATCGTCTTTCGGACCGACATGGTCCCCAATGCCTGCCGGGTCATACAGGATATCTGCTCCAAGAGCCGCGACACCATCCGTGTGCACTGGGGGCCGGCACCCTCGGTCAATGAACTGGAGTTTGACGGGAATTACGAGAGTGTCCGACCCCATCCGGCAATTCCTATCGAGAATCTTGTACTGAAACACGCCGATGCCGGGATTGTTTCGCTGGAGTTGACCAGCTCGACGGGAGACGGAAAGGTCGATCCGACTCGATGGTGGATCTGCAAGGGTCCGGAACCGGAAAAGGATGGGAAGAATATGGTCGTGGGTAAAGTGGCCGAGGGACTGGAAATTCTGGATGTGGCACAAGCGTGGATTTCACGCCCGGATGATGATGGAGTGTCCATTTGGATTGAGAGTATTGTGGTGGTCGATGAGGATAAAGAGGATGATACCGAGGACGAAGAAGAGGGAGAGGAGCATAGCGATCAGTAGATTTATCACTGCAGACTACATATTGTCAAAATCAGTTTTTCTAATGTACAGAAATCAGATCAATCCTTGTTTTGCCGTTTATGAATAAATATTAAGCAATATTTTCGAATCATTTTGCAGCTTATTATTTTTCCCTCAGCGTTTGTTGCATGTTTTCTTTTCATTTAAGGTTTTCTCATGAGAACTGTTTTCTCACAAACGTGAATTTCTAGCAGCCAGTCAAAAAGATGCCAGTTTTTCCATTTGACAGAAACTATCGTAGCATTTAATTGTCATCCACGAGATATCACAAAATTCACATTGGCTGACTGGCAGCATGCTCAACAACGAAAATTATGAAATGCATTCTACAAAAACTGCAAATCGTGTCAGACTCTTTCGGAAATCCATATTGCTGCTTTACAGCCAATCTGTACGAAATTTTTCAGAGATTTATATGCAGGCGCCAGTTCCGCGTCGTGTTTCAAACCCGTGTCGAGATGTTCCAATTCCTCATCGCGGAACGTTTTCAAGGTTAACAGAAGATCTCTGAATTCTCCGGGATACTGCTCCATGATATCTCGTATCTGGTTGTTGTAATGATTTCCGATCGTTTCTTCCACGGCCACCGTGCACGCCATGGCTGCCTCAGGGCCTAACATGGCTGTCCCAGCGCCCAACATAAAACCTAAATAATAAGAAGCCGTGATATTTCTGATAAAACGGTCTTTCGGTGCAAGCGAGTTTTTGGCTGCAGGAGCATTCATATCGTGTCACACACACAGCAATACTGCTGAGCATGTAACACTTACAAATAAGTTCCTGATGATAGCAACTTCATTCCGCGCACTATATTCAGTATTTAGATTT
>JAQGAU010005607.1:0-10098 GCA_034698045.1 Paramacrobiotus richtersi
TTATTGCACAAGCTTGTTTAACAAATTGCCTTGCTTATTTCTGTAAAGCTGGCCTTTATTAACGCTTTGCGAATCCTGTTTCCTATTGACTCTGCCTGCTGTTTCTTGTAATAAACACGTATAACCATTAAAAGGTGCTGTCGATACCAATATAACATCAATGTGACAATTGTTCGTCGTTTAATAACTGCATACATAACGTAACAAAATCAGCAGTATTTTATCATGCATTGTGTTTTTTAGCCACGGAGAATGTCAAACAAACGTGTTATTTGACCCAAATACTGAATACAAGTAGCTAGCATCCATAATGGCTGTATCCATAAAAAAGGTAGAAACGTGTTTTGCACATATTAGCGAAAGTGTTAATGCCGCTTCCGTGGTACTAGACTGATCGTGTGATAAGCATGAAAAGGTTTAGAAAAAGCCACATATTTTTGGACTTCTTGTAGCTCAATGAAAATAATCCTGGTACAGTTTACACTGCCGACAAAAAGATGGGTTTTGGCCGGTGCATTATCGAACAGGTCGTTTTCGCACATCTTGTAACTGAGAAAAATTAGGTTGAAATTCGAAAATTAAATGCGTTAGCACGTCTTCAAAATCAAACTATTATCGTTCAACCTAGATCTGTCACAACAGTCGTAAAGCCCGTGTAATGTGATAAGTGCAGGTAGTTCTGACACCGAGTCTGAAATGACCGGTAAACACACTTCACATTCAGATAAAGCACTCAACATCCGCGAAAGTATTTATATTGCAAAATTCTTGAATAATGCATGTTATTGCGCCATCCAGAAAAACTCCTCAAGTAATATTACGTGTAATTTTAATTGTTTAATTAATTGTTATTTAATTGCAATTAATTATAATTAATTAGGAGCAATTTTACGTGATCCATGTTTTTTTGGCAATAGTATAATTTTTATAAGAAGTGCTTTACGATTAATCCCCGATCCGCGCCAGACCGATGGTGTATTGCAACCTGAATGATTTTAGTGACATTTTACTGCACTGTTATGCATGAACAGATAGTGTTTTAGCATATTACAATAAAATTAATATTGGTTTGTGTTTTTCTCTCGCAATCCGTGCACGATGCAACCGTAAACAGTATTGTCCAGTTAAACGTGTTATTTACCAGCTGGACACTAAAATATGCATCGTGTGATTGACAGTCGTTTATACCGGCACGCTTCACTTATAAACCAAAAGAATGCACAAGCTCCGGTAAACAACGCTTTTCACCATATTCTCTTCACATTGACAAAGACCCCGATTGCGGCCCATCTTTATGGGCCATCGATGACACAAGTGCACTATAGCCAAGCAATTTCTCGGCCAGAAATTGTTTAATGATTTATTCCATAACTGTCATACACTTGAGTTATGAGGAGCATCGTCTTTCGTGGTGCATGCGCACGAAATGGATACCCACGGATCTGTGCAGTGCGCGGTGATCGGCACTGTCCGTCAACACTAATTCCGCTAATTACTCGTCGACCATTTCAGGGCCAGTATGTCCGATGTATATTATTAGCGAAAGTGATAGGCGATCATATATAACGTCTACCAATCGTGATCCGAAGACGTATCAGTCGCATTTTTGTTTATTTTCATTAGGATAACATTGGCTTAGTTACAACCGCAACCATGAAGGTCTTCGTGCTGCTTCTTGTTACCGTTGCCGTTTGCAGTGCAAAGTCATTGGTGCGTACTGGATTAACTTATACGGTTTATGTTGTAACTGATAGAATTGTTTCTTTTGGATTAATTAGGAGAAACGCGCGTCGGCCCAAAGTCCGAAAGTATTCTCTGCCTTGGATGTATTGAGAGGAGGAGCCAACCGACAGCTGGGTGTTGACCAGATCCAGGAATTATGGTTGAACGTCAAACCCGGTCAGGACTTTCCGCTGATTGCTCAAATCCCTAAAGCCGCTGTTGACTGTGGCACTTTCAAGCAACCTGGATTCTATGCTGACGCAGATGCCGGACAGTGTCAAGTTTTCCATCGCTGCGATATTAACGGCAATCTCACCAGCTACCTTTGCCCAAATATGACTGTAAGCAGAATTTATATTGCATAAACAGCAATTACAAGCTAATATACTTAATTTCGATTATATCGTCGAAAGGCAGAAAGGAACCCATTTTCTGGGTTTATGTGAGATGTACTAAACTGTATAAGGGTTTTTTGCCATCTTATATTGCCAGAATGCTTAACTTATCCATTGGAATGGCTTTTTTCGTTTTGCTAGAAGCAGTCATGGGCTCACAGCTCTATCGATATAAAACTTTATACTTCGTTAACTGCATTGATTCTATGCTCTTTACAGCACAACCTTTAATGTTTTCTGTACTTAGGGCTCTAGATCCTGTGCATTAGACCATTCTTTCGCTTTTATGCAAAGCTTGCATTTTTGAATTAGGCCCAGTTTGCGCTGCTCAGCAGAATAACAACGAGAAACTACAGATGTTATTAACAGGCCTTTTTTACAGCTGTTCAACCAAATTACACTGGTATGCGACTGGTGGTTCAACATTGACTGCTCGCAAGCCAAACAGTTCTACGACTACTCCAACAGCCGATTGTACCAGGAAGGAGTTGTCCTCCTGGATGACGAGCCCGATTATACAATGTCCATTACCGGCGCCGTGCAACAGGTATCGGCCAAAGGTCAAGCTAGCGCTGACGGTGGATCGAAAAAGAAGACAAAGAAAAAGGCCAAGAAGCCCGAATAGACAACAGAACGTATATTTTCTCACCGATCCAAGTGGTTGCAGGCAGCCAAGATGTTAACTAATGAATTATGTAAATTGAATGTTTGGAATGGAAGAGCAGGTTGTTAAATGACGAACAAATGTCCTAAATAAATGTTTAATGACGATGCAGAACATTTTGCATTTTCTAATGGGCTACAGCTCGCGGCATTTGCTCAGTTGTAAGGATAAATAAAATGTTGACTGACAATTGAGAGATGGCTGTCGCAGCTAGAGAGACATAAACTAAAAGACTCTGATAAGAGAAAATCAATCGTATAAGCAATTTCTGTGTTTTTTGGAAGTATCAAAATTAAATCCGGACATTGTGTCGTGTTGTCTGGTATGTCGTTTAAACGGCACATGCACATAAGCATCAGGCAAGCAGGAAAAAAGGGTTTTGAAACAGTCAAGCGGATTCCAGCAATGATCATAAGGTAATCATGCAAAGTAGCAAAAGGAACGTCACGAAATGTAATTCCGAAAATTCACAACTCAAAAACGAAAACGTGAATCGGTATCCAAGCGCGCTGAAGTGGACAAGAACATTGTTTTGAGGACAGTGACCTGAGGCGCAAAACAAATAACAGTGCCGTGCAGAGACCAACGTATCTAGTGTCCACTACCACACTGTTGGGGTGTACATCTTTTGGCTATTTTGCTATGTACGAGTATAGCATGCGATCGGCTTCGGATCGTGTTATTGTCCGCCATTTTTTATTGTTTATGTGGTTCTACGCGCCATATGTCGGCGAAAACCGCGGCTTTTTGTTGACGTGCTCGCGTAACCAGCTCGCTGCTCATATATCGAATGCCGGCTCTATGCAGGTAGTAACGGCAAAAAGAGAAGGGGTGAGAACCTGGTACGAAAACGTCTTTGCCCACGCACGCTTTGCAAACTTTTTGATTTTGTTGGTTTTTTACGGGAGTTGTACAGTCCACGAGCTGTTTTTTGGTGGCGCGTTAAAGAACAACTTCTTTAAATGAACGTGAACGGAAATAGATGTAAGTGCCGTTTTTCTTTTTCGGTACTAATCATAATAATCCGGCAGTTCACATCAGAACTGCTATATAAGCTAATCGAACTCAACATGAGCATGTTAACAGATTCCGTAATAACATATGGCTTTGATTGTAAGTGAGTAGTGACTATTAATCCATCGAACAGTACAACTGCCTAATCTTGATTATTGAAATCCATGTTCGCAGTACGAATCAGTTAATTTATGAAGGATACGTTCATTCAACCGTTAATATATATTGCAAAAACGTATTTTTTCTCGTTTGTATTCTCTCCTTTGATCACACTTTGACAACTATCACTGAATCAGTTGTATCATAGTTTTAGCAAAGTGTCAGTAATGTGGTACATATTATTACAGTTTCGGAGATACAGTACAAATTCTATCTCGAAAGTTGCAGCATTCGTTTAATTATTATCAGTGCAAACTCATTTCTCTGCAAAACCCGAAACTACTTAATTGTCTCCGTTACACCTCATCATTATCACAAAGAGGCCCCGTCACAAAGAAACCATTCCATGGAGAATAGCAACAGATGCACAGTTAATCACAGACCTTAAATCTTTAATGTCAAAACCGACAAGTTGCAAAGACCTGAGTTTGTCCGTACAGTAGATCTAAATCAAACTAGCACCTCCGGTACCAAGTTCGTCTATGGGGGGATGGCTTTCCAAAAAGCACTTTAAACAAAAAATGCGTTTGAAATATTGTGGAAATCGATACAGTAACAATGCCATAAACTTTGCGTAATGACTCTGCATTGACTCGTCTGAAATTAGAGATGCATAAAGGATTGAACATTCATCATCAGCAAGCACACGGTCATCGATATTGTTCATCAACTCTAATTCGGCTAATTAATCATTGTAAAAGCATCGGTTTCAGGGCCAATGTGTCAGCAGCGCCGAGCGAACGAAATTGAAAATTAATCAAGTCCGTACCTCCAGAACTGTAATATTCCGTATAAAACAAAATCGGGCACGCATGCTTTCGGTATCAGTTCGTCGGTTACTCATTCTCCACTTTCACTTTTTCTACCACTTCTTCCAGCTAGTCGGAACAATGAAAGTCGTTATCGTGATGGTGCTCTGTGTCGCAGCTTGCAGTGCAAAATCTGTGGTAAGCGAACACTGTAATAAACGCGTATCTCTAAACGCGGTTTCCAATACATTGAACTTTCAAGCATTTCGAAATTGACCTTTCTCATTTCGAACAGATGAAACGCGCGGCTACAGCGCAAAATCCCAAAGTGTTCTCAGCTCTGGATGTCTTGCGAGGAGGGGCGAACCGACAACTGGGTGTTGATCAAATCCAGGAATTGTGGCTAAACGTCAAACCCGGACAGGATTTCCCACTCATTGCCCAAGTGCCTAAAGCCGCAGTTGACTGTGCATCCTTCAAACAACCTGGATTCTACGCTGATGCCGATGCCGGACAGTGCCAGGTTTTCCATCGCTGTGATATCAACGGCAATCTCACGAGCTACCTCTGCCCGAACATGACTGTAAGCAAAATGTCACTTGTAGGTATCAATTCGGTGCCGGTGTGGTAAACTTTTTGTAGCTTTGCTAGCGATGCACATAACAAAGTTAGAACAAAGTAACCGCGCACTTTACTGTACTGCATAAAGTGAGGTCCGTTTGCTCTGCAGCTGTTCAACCAAATTACCCTGGTCTGCGACTGGTGGTTCAACATTGACTGCTCGCAAGCCAAGCAGTTCTACGACTACTCCAACAGCCGACTGTATCAGGAAGGAGTTGTCCTCCTGGACGATGAGCCCGATTACACAATGATTATTACCGGTGCCGTGCAACAGGTATCGGCTAAAGGCCAAGCCAGCGCTGAAGATGGCTCCAAGAAGAAGCTCAAGAGAAAGGCCAAGGCTAACGCCGAATAATTAACCAATTGCTAAGCTTAATCTTTCAGCGGTGGAAAATGGTTGCTGGCAGCCGAATATCGCCATACTGATACTACATGTTATTTAGGATTTGGTCTGCATTTAGGATTCTGCAGACTAAATTTTAACGCTAATTTCCGATTCGCTGTGATACATTCGTTTCCGTTTTCTGTACAATTTCTCATTACAATGTCTAGAAAGTTCATGAATTGAGACTTGACGCCCGTTAAGCCTGTGTGGATGATGATCGAAGTAAACGGAAGCTTTGGTGTACATTTCGGTGATGGTCTCTGCCGGAAAGGCGTTAACTCTTTACGGAGGTTCTGTGGCTCTGCACGTAGCTCATTAGTAAAAAACAACTGAAGTAAGGAAGATACATATTATACGGCTCCAGTGTATCGCTGCAGAACTACGTATATGGGCATTGGGCACATAACGATAAGCGTTCACCGTGCAGTTACTATCCCGTTGTGGTGACCGTCCGGTGCAGAAATCCATCATTTTAAACCACTCACGCGATTGTTTTTGTTTTTTATAGTAATGCAAGTGATAATATTAATTGTGAATTAGTTGACCTACATTGTTAGCTCAGTGTAACTCCATGTTTCATGCTCGGCGACACAGCACGCAAGCTACGTTTGTGATCGTCGCACCGGAATTGTTACATTCGCTATGATACAGCAAAAAGCAATTTCCCACCTAAAAATAAACTATGTATTTAACGAATTTACTGCATAAATGCCATGCATGAGCCGCATTAAAGTATGGAATATCTAACACAGATCAATTGTCGGGCAAGCGTTGACTTTCATTTTCTTCATATGCCCACTTTGATTGTTGAAACGTCACGTTTCAAACGTGCCTTTGGCAGACAAGATGTCTTCCGTCCATCAAACTTCTACTTCGTTAATTAGTGGTTCAGTTGACGTTACTCGTTCTCAGCAGCAGCAAATGGACTAGAAATGTAGTTGCGGTACTTATTCCGCTGATGTCGATGTGCATTCCATCCGAATGACTTTCTACAGTGCACAATGATGCAGGCGACCTTGTTGATGGCGTCTGTGGCGAATCATTCCGATTACGTCGACCGCGCATCCGTTAATTGGCGAGTGAATTGGCGTCCGTTAGCTTTAATACAGGTACGTTTCGACACCAACAGATATCGATTTCAGGGTCGGGCCGCTAATTACACGCTGTCATTTGACACCAGTTTGGAGAGGGGATGATGCTTTTTGCATAGAAGTATATAAGAAACGACCAATATTTGAAGAGATTATTCAATGCATTTATTTGTTAAGAATCCAGTCTTCTGTGCCATCTTCAAAGTATCACTTGTACATTTTCCACTATGAAGTATCTCGTGGGTCTTATCTTGTGCGCTGGATTATGCCATGCCAAAACAATGGTCAGTTCTTGGAATAAAAGACCTTTGCATTGTCCTCATTTTAAGCGTAGCGTTTGGATTTCTGTACCGTAGACACGAAGACTTTGTATGTTCCCATCGTTTGAAACTTTGATATCAGATATCCAATAATTTATTTCAACTTTTTAAAAATGTTACAGAACTTCATGATACGTAGACTATATTCGTAATTTTTTTTATGAGTTTGTGCTGTTAAAGAGTCATACATTAAATGCTTCGTATTATGCATAATTGGTTTACGGCACGCTTTGTAAAGGTCAAGCGTGCGGCCACCGGACAGAATCCCAAAGTATTTTCCGCACTGGACATACTGAGGGGCGGAGCCAATCGGCAATTGGGCACTGATCAAATCCAGGAACTGTTCTTGAACGTCAGGCCTGGTCAAGATTTCCCGCTCATCTCCGAAATCCCGAAAGCCAACATTGACTGCAGTAAATTCAATCAACCCGGCTTTTATGCTGACTCTGACTCCGGGCAGTGTCAAGTTTTTCATCGATGTGACATTAACGGGAATTTGACCAGCTACCTGTGTCCGAACATGACTGTAAGTAATGCTTTCTTCCGCATCGCAATAGAACACAGTCTATATTTCAATCAGTTTAGCCGTTTTAGAATAACGCTGCGCAATGTCATGTCGGCTCAGAAAGATGCCTTATTTACAACTCATATCGTTAACGTTGGGACTGTATTTACTTTCAATTGTTACTGCGATTCTAAAGTCATGCTTTGCAGTTGTTCAATCAAATTACACTGGTTTGTGATTGGTGGTTCAACATTGACTGCTCGCAAGCCAAGCAGTTCTACGACTACTCCAACAGCCGATTGTACCAGGAAGGAGTTGTCCTCCTGGATGATGAGCCGGATTACACAATATCCACTACCGGTGCTGCGCAACAAATCACAGCGAAGTCCTCGAAAGCTGCTGCTTCCGGTAACAAGAAGCAAAAAAGGAAGAAGAACAAGAACAACGGACAGTAGTCTCATATACGGATCTCTACAAGCTTGTATTCTGATACTTACTTTTACAACGATTTTGGTTGCTGGCAACCGGCGTTCGACCGATCAGCGATCTGCACGTCATGCTTCAGAATTATTTGTTGTTTACCCTTCCTTTAAGGCCCCTGTGTTTTTGACTTCTTTTGTATTCTGGCCATTAAGTTGTGTACAGGTTTTTTATATCGGACCGTTTTCGAACTAATCACAAAAATTTTGCAGCAAATTTGTGGTACTGGAGAGTGAAGAGATTTTGTTGTTCACCTGGCTGGGTTCGGTAATTGTGAATAAGAAGCCAGCAACAATCTCGTAGAAAAATCGTACACGATTTAATGTGAGTTGCAATCGTGCGTGATTATGGTACCTTTTCAGAAATGACGAAAACGGGCTAAATAGTTTAGAACTATCTGAATTTAAAGGTTGGCCAACGTTCAAACAGGAACCGATCTCCCAGATAGTATATATCCGGCGTTTCTTCTATTCTGCACTTGTTCGGCGACCGACGCAGGAGTCGGTGCAGTGGGTCCTAAAATGGGACTGACATACAGTGTCGACACAAGTTACATCCCACGCTAGACATAGGCCTCGCTTCCATGCGAAAGTACTGTATCCGTCCAGGATGTTCTCGCATGTATGTGATGTTCCCCTTGGAAGGAATGGTTGCCAAAACCAATGTGCACCACAGATTTTTTTCGCCTGGTCCAGTTTTACTGCATCGCACTGACTTTGTACTGGGAATAATCTCACTGAACATTCAACATAACAGAGTGATGAACAACAAAAGCAAAATGACATGAATATGCGCTTAACATTGTGGGTAGAGATGGCAACGGTGTTACCGGTGCGGGTCGGTGCGGTGCGCGGTGCGGTGCGGTTCAGGAAGCGCACCGCACCGTTCCGACCGGTTTCGTTCTGACACCGGTGCCTTCGGTGCGGTGCAGCCACAAAACCGGTGCACCGTGGTGCGCCGTCGGTGCACCGGAAAAACTGCGACTACCAAAATAATGAGGCAAAATTCAGTTATTAATTTTTGTTTTTGTGCTTGTGGTAAATCCAAGGAATACATTTTAACACAATCGAAGCGCAAGCACTGGTTTCTCGGCGACTTTTGGGCATCCACGTTCCGAAAATTGTCAAACTATTGACGAAAACTGGCTACTATGCTACGAATAGTTAGTCCCGAGGCGGTCGCAATAAACCGACTACATCGACGGTGCACCGCGGTTTATGCGGTTCGGTGCGCTCTTGGAACCGGTGCGATCGGTGCGGTGCACTCTTTCGAACCGTTACCACACCGCACCGAACCGCACCGGTTAAATCCGCGGTGCACCGTCGGTGCGGTGCGACTTTGCCATCTCTAATTGTGGGACCACAACAACCGATGACAGATGGTGTTACAAGGTCCGCCGTGTCTAACACGAAGGCCGGTTGCAAATCGACAGGAAAGACCGTGGTGGTCGAGTGTGTTCACCTCCATGTGGCATTGGGCACATTCGTGGCGTTTGCACTTTGCAAATCGCTACTCCGACTCGGAAGCCAACGACTATTTTTAGAGTCAGACTAGTATTAACGCATTTACAATAAACTTGTTTATTAGTGGTAACGTATCCTGAATAAGGCGAACCTATAACCAACCTAACATTGTATTTGTTCACATGCATATCAGAACCTTTGCTGAGCCACAGGCTCACAGCTACTAATTCGCGAAAGGATCCACTGCAAATCACACGAGACAAATCGTTTAATTAGCAACCGCCGGACTGTGCTGTTATATAAATACATCACAAACTTGAACATTAGCAGAAGTTTACAGAATTCGAAGATGATTCGGTGAACTTTGTTGATTCGCTGATTCGGCGATATGAATATAGACGTAGGTAGCGTACATGTCAGGGTTCACTGCATACACGCATGTACCATAGGTACTGTACCCGCACGACCAATGCGACCAAAGAGTGGCGTGTACGGAAAATATCGCCATCAATATACTCACTCTGCGTAAG
>JAQGAU010005608.1:0-10096 GCA_034698045.1 Paramacrobiotus richtersi
GTTAGGTTGGTGCTGCAGCGGCATGCCGCGGTGCAGGGGAAATTCGTCAAGTGTGTGGGGAATTTGTGGATGGATGTACTGGCGCTGCAGAGGTAAATATTTGTATGAGTATTTGATAGATTAGCGTTAGTTATCAGTTTCCGGTACACATTAGATTAACTGAATTCTTTACGTTGTCCATTTTTGAAATCTTTGTCATTGTTCATCAGACTGTCTGATTTCCGTTTTTTTGAGAATTTTTCGTCGGGTTTTTGGAAGCATTTTATTATCAGAAATTTTACTGCTGTTGCTGTTTCTGAGTATTTGCTAATGCTGTTTCCATTTCTGAAAAGAAAAGCTGCAAATTTATAATTTATAACTGCTTTTTCTTGATGCTTTGCACGTATCTATAGAAGTACACGTAATCATTTTGTCATTGTTGTACAGTACGTTATCATTTTGTAAGTACTTTCATTTTGTATTTCACACACATTTTGTAAAATTTCACACACATGTTTTAGGCATGATGTAATTATTCAATGAATCTCCATGAATAATATTCATGGATGTTATGCGCCGAGGTCCTGCAACATGGATCTGACTGCAGTTTACAATGTTAAACTTACAAGTTCAAATGCTTTTCTAAAAAGGTACATCTTTTAATTCGCGTTTTCTTGTGACTTTTTTCAGCGCATATTAGCATTATACTCCGTTATAGTCTCCGTTGCTAACAATAACAACTCAATAGAAAACCCCCAATAAGCTCGTGTTTCCTGTTTATAGGATAGAGCTGCCCAAAGAATGGCCGCCCTACACATCCGGTGAAGAGTACCTCCAGAACCTGACCACGACCTACGACACCCTGACCCGGGATCTCCGCGCCATCAAGGACCTCTCCCTGTCCATCGTCAGCATCCGCAGCACCGCCCCCGCCCTCCGCTTCACCGAGCCCTTCCCCCCGCTCCCCGTCACCTTCCTCGCCGACACCCACCACCCCACCGACAAACGCCCACTCCAGCCCTTCATCCGCACCCTCCCCGTCCAGGTCGTCCTGGAGGGTAGTGCCAAGTGGCCGGACGATCTGCCCGCCATCCAACGGCTGAAAACCGCGTTCCAGCTGCAGTTTGCTGAGCATTTGAAGGAGAGCGGGTACACGGTGGTGATCCCGGGGGTGGAGGGGATTAATGTGTGGAAGGACGGGTGGTGTTTTCAGGTGGAGGTGGTGTATCTGGGGGAGCTGCAGTTGAGTCGGCGGGTGGTGTTGGCGGATGGGCGGGTCAAGTTGGAGGATACGGAGTTGTGGAAGAAGTTGAGATTGGAGTATGAGTTGGTGCCCAAGCTGGCTAGCGCGTTGGCGGGAGTGGCCAGAATGAATGAAAGTTTCGGTAAGAGTTCTGTTTTAAACTGAACGAATTTCCTAGATTTGCGCTTACTAGTTGAGTTTAGTACATAACATTTCAACATACAAAATCTACCATGTTTTCTTATGATTGGTTTGTTTGGTATGGAGTTTACTTTACATCGTGGTTGGCTTTGTGCGATGTTTTACTATATTATATGTTGTCACTTCGATGTTTGTTTATGATTACTTTTATCTGCGCGTAGGGCATATTAGGTAGTGTTTCCCTACTTTTAATTAGGTAGTCCTTTAATCATCATATGTATGTTATGCCATAGTTATTCCTCTCTGCTTTTCCGAGTTATCAGTTTATCACTGTTAACAGTCTTGTTTGTTTTTCTACAAATCCTACGCGTTTTTTTTGACGCGGAAATCGTACTGGCTTGTTTTCTTACTCTGTTTTTGAATCTTTTTACTCTCTGTTTTTGGATTTTCCCATGAATTAGTGCTAATTCTTTTTTAGTTTTATGGTATGGTGATCGTCTTTGAGGGGTTTGCCTTTGGATTTATGAGATGTGGTTAACAACATTTTCGGTACGCAGCTAAAAAAGTTTCATCGAAAAAAACTTATCGTGTAGCTGTACCTCAAACTATACAACTATGATAATCCTGGTCCGTACGTCCACTTGTGCTGCAAGGCGGTGTACGATTCTCTTCACTGAAAACGGTTGAGAATATGATTGAAATATCGTTTCCGACTGTTTGGTCACCATTTTTGCTTGTGCCTTTTTAGGAGTTGCTTGCCGGTTAGCCAAACGTTGGATCACCTGCCAGTCACTGTCTGGTTACATTTCCGAAGAGGCGGTTGAATTGTTAATGGCCTCGATCTATCTCCATCCCGATCCAGGCCAGACATGTCCTGTCGCACCAGAACTGGGTTTTGTCCGTTTTTTACACCGTCTGGTCCATCACGACTGGCGAAAACATCCCCTGATCGTCAATTGCAGTGAGGAGCTGAAAGCAGCCGATATCGAAGAGATCGGGAAACAGTTTGCGGAACAACGGTCGCAGAACGCCGGAGCAGCGATGTGGATTGCGGTTCCCTTTGAACGGACATCGGTGTGGACGACTCCGTATCCTAGTGTGATTATCTTGAAGCGGTTGATATTGTTGGCGCAGTCTGCACTGACCGTGGCGGAAGGATTGCGGATGACGACGGCGGACGCTGATCCTAAGGTGCGTATTTTGGCAGACGAATGAAAATTGATTTTCTATGATTTTCATCGAAATAGATTGTGTCAGCTTCGTTGTGCAAGTAGTACATCACAATAAACTTATAGTGCAATAAAGGAAATAAATGTTGTTCATTTATTCCGTAGTTCATGTTAGTGTATGCTTAATTGTCTTTTAACTAACAAGTAACTTTTCTGTAGTTTACAAATTAGTTCTGTAAATTTTGCATCCTTTACTTAAAACATCAGTTATGTTTTTGTTGAATTTATCTGTTTGTGACTTACTAATTTCTCGGATCTTCTTTTTACTGTGAAGATAAGGTTGCATGTATTCCGAGATTATATCTCGGTATATAATTGTTGTACTTTTTTTGTCTGGCGTATCCGAAATTTTATTATTATGTTCTTATACCTGTGCGTAAAAGGCTGTCAACTAGCTGGAATCAGAAATGGAAAAATACCTTGAATCAGAAATCGTGAACGAGTTTATTAATAGTAGAGAATATGTTGTTCGTTGAAAATTTATTGGTGGTAGAGAATATGTTCTTCAATGTGTTTGTTATTGGTTTAATCAGTAATGTGATTGATTTTAGATGGTGTTCAACGGGAAACTGATCAAGGACGACTGGGACGTGGTCATCCATCTCAAACCCGCCTGCGTGAGCCGTGCCCATGAACACCTTTCCAAACAGAAACCTCTCCATCTCCCACTGATCAAATACCGAGAAAAGGCCAAAAATCCGTCCTCCGCCCCGGAAACCACCCGGATCTTCCTGGATTTTGATACCGTTTCCATCTACCTCGACAAGCTTCGCTCTGCGTATGACCACTGCGCGTATTTCATGGCGGATCCCACCGGGAATGTAGTTATGGTCAAGTGGAAGAAAGCTGCGTTTCGGACGAGGGAAAGTGATTCGCGTGAGCCGGAAGGTTTGGAGAAGGATTTGGCGTTGGGCGGGTACAGTTTGGGACAGAGTGATGGGAAGAAAGTGGTGTTGGTGTTGGATGTTGCGGCGGTTGTGGAGGATTTTGGTGTATTGGGGAAGGGGTTGGTTAAGAGTGTTGAAGTGTTGACGGATCATTGGAAAATTTGAATAGCGGTGAAGGGGGTGTGCGTTTGTGTTGTTACGGTTCGAGAATGTTGCGCGGTTCATTAAAGTCGTTCACTTCTCAGTTTTGTGTTAACTCTGCTCAGTGCTCTTGTACATCCGGTATCAGCGGAGAGATTCACCAAATATTGTAAACCAGGCCCAAGATAATGCGTTACCTTCATCAGTAGATTCTCTTCTTTATGTTTACTTAAAAATTTAGATGAAATCTGACGCGGTTCGTTGAATGCCAAGCAAGCTGTGAATCAGGTTTCGGGTGACAGATGCAGTGCGACTGTCGACATGCCTACACAGATCACCGTATAAATAATACATTCTACCGCAAACACGGATATATATGTATTACGAGTATATGCGACAAAAGTTAACAAGCCAACACCGGTCGTCCTGCTGATCTGATGTGAGCCGATTATCACTGGTCTGGTTGAATTGATAACTACGCACTGGTCTGTCATTTTCCGGCTGGAGTAATTCTTTCGTTTGTTTGTGAATCAGAATTGCTAATCGGAATCCGCAACTCAAACCGCTCCAGCTGGTCATTCCGTATATCAGTTTCTTGGAATATTTGAGCCTTGATAACAGTTTGTCCCGCATTCCAAAACACACTCTGGACTGCGAAATTCAACTGCAGTTACCTGGGGCTTTCGATACCTACCCGGGGCTTAAAATAATCTCTGACGGAACCGGATCTCAGAATGTTCCTGCCATGGAGGAATGCATAAGGTTGCGCAGCTTATTGTTAGCAACATAATCATAATACTATTATGCATCTGTACTTGGGTGCATTACTTAAACAACTTGTCAGCTGCAGTTCACGTGTGAGAAGTCTGTTGAAGCCAACTCGAATACGCAGCGCTTCTGGTTAAAGTATGCTTAAAGGTCAAACCGGTTAAAGGTCAAACTGGACACCAAAACAACTAAACGACCAGGACGCATTACATACTGCGACTCACACCTATCAGTTGCCAGATCATGATCATGCCTCTGGTGCAAACAAAACGAAAGCTCGCCGCGAAAAAGTATAGCAGATACCTTACGCTAGAAAAAATGGGAACAACTCCAGCGATCACTGAATTCAGTATTCAGCAACAATAATGCAAGTTATTCGGCTGGATCATCAACGAGAGATATCCCAATGTCGAAAACCTTCGATGACGAAAACTTCCGCTTGCATTTGACATATGCATAATATGGGCTTAACAGAAAGTGTGATCGGTGGTCAACAAATTAAGGCAGCTTACCACACGTCTTGCTTTAAAACGGTGCGGTATGAACCTGGAGAAATATTTATCTGTAGTTCAGCTTCTTGGTTTGTTTGGATACTAAATTAGTAGTAACGAAGCCATTACTGCGACTCCCGCAGATATACAGTGCCGTACTAGGTAATTGAGTGGCTTGTAGCTTTTCATCGGATGTCAGTCATGTCATTCGCGAAGGCAAAATCTTTCGGTTCGCAGAAAAACGGCACATTAAAAATGCTTATTTTGGGTAAACTCCGTCTTGTTTTTTTTGCTAACAAAGGTAGCTGCCAGAGTCACATTATATAACCTGTACGATTTTATACCGAATCACCGTTGTAGGTACTGACTGGCGTATGAAAACCCATTCAGTTGCAACTGTGGAAACTACCTTTTGCGCCAGAAGGTGTATTCGCTGCCGCCGACCAAGCGAGTATTGTATAAAACGCAATCAAGACAGCCATAAATTCATTATAATAAGTACAGCAGTTTCTCAATCCGATATTCTGATTATTTTTCGATCGGTTTCCGGTTGTTCTTTACCCAACAATGGAGCGATCAGTGGGCGAGAAATGGGACGATGCCAAAGCTGCCTACGAAGGCGGACCCGGCAATGAGGAACGGGTGACCGAGGTGAAGCATGAAGTGTCCCCTGGTGAAGTCAGACATGCAGTAAAAAGCGAGGTAAAAGATACCCGCACCGTGGGGGAGAAACTTGCCGATGCGAAGAATGCTTTTCTGGGATCCTAATTACACCGTTTTCGAAGCCTGGTACGTAATTTTGTGTGTGTCATGTATGTGTTTTACTTTACCCGTAATAATGGATTTTGCTGACGTTGCACCTGTTCTTATGATTGTGTATATAATATCACGCGAGATCGCACTTCAGTTTCGTTGTTTTTTCCCTGTTGGAATTTACTTGATTGTGAGTGTAGTGTCCACTTATCACGGGCATCTGTCACACTTTACACCAACACAGGAACAACAGAATCCATGAATAAAAACTATGGTCATTTATTTGTGCATTCACTACAAAAGTAACGCCGCAGTACGCATAATAATAATTGAGTAAGCCTACAGTACTCAGTTGGCAGTACATTACCTGCGACTGCATACATCTGATGACGACTACATACAGATAGCATACCACTGATACCAGTGCACATGCAGTAAGTATCAGAAGAAATGCAATTTTACCTTTGTAGTGTGTCTTGCGTGTACCCAGTACCCTATTAAAGTACCCAGAAATGCAATAGTGTCGTTTCTTGTTAAAAAAAAGTTATGGCGTGAATCATTTCAAGGTCTGCAAATCTGCACTTACAGTAGTAAAAGCACTGAAGGCAATTTAAATGCATTTAACAATATTACGGACGTTACGCACGGATTCATAAAAGATTAAATTACAATCAGTTGTAATATGACAGAGTCGTGAAGACGTTTTCACGACAACATGTTGCCTGAGCTCTAATGGTCAAAATCTCCGACAACTCTATGTTGGTAACTGCGGGTAACCGTGAGCTTAACTGATCTCAGCCGAATACTGAGAAGAAAGCTAAAAATTTCGTTAATTAACACGTATTCGAACGGTAGAATAGCTATACTGTGGTAGGTCTATGTGTAAGTACATGTTTAGCAATCAGATACATCACCAGAATCAGACTGTAACCCCATCAGTGGACACTATTCAGTACCTGGGATACAGCTTCCCGTGCGTAATCAACCGCGTACACAAGGTCATACGACAGCAGCAGCGTCGCATGATTACTCCACTTTACACCACGTACGACAAAAATTATCGAGTTCGGAGTAGCGCAAGTCGCGCAGTTACTCGTTACACGGAAACAATGAAAGAAATCTTATGGACAGCAGTGCAACAACACTGCTAAACTGGTAGAACTAATCGTACCCCCTCCGGATATCCGGTAGTGAGGAAAAGTGTGACCAACATGGCAGTCTGGCTACTTTTGGTAAATTGTTTACATATCGTTCTCTTGTCTGCTGTTTTTCCATAACTGACTCCGCAACATGAATTCTTGGGCGAAATTATACTTCTCATTCACGCTAGTCATCAGCTTGGTCGCATTTTCAACCGATGCGACGAGCTGTTACTTCCAGGATTTCGATCACCAGTTTTTTAACCATACCGGTACCTGTTTCGCGGATCAGCCGATTCTGGACCAATTCCCTTCCAATCTAACCTCCCTTTTTCTCGGCATTCCCTACAGCAACGAGATCGATGACTATCTGAATTGCACTGGAAGCGGACCGTTGTCTTACCTCCCGGCTGACAAAATGCCCATCTCAGGCATAATAAACCTCCGATGGATCGAGTTCTGCAGTTTTAACTTCAATGACGGGCGCGCTGAACGAATCAGTCCATACCTGAACAACGTCAAAAGTACGCTGGTGACAATCGAAATACTGTATGGCAAACTGTCACGGTTAAATGCTGGTGTACTGCGTGGTTTCACAAACTTGAAAGAGCTGACGATTTCGTCCACCGGCTTGGAGTACATTGAGCCTGGAGCGTTTAACGAAATCAGGTTCAACGGGCCAGCGTTGGTCATGGCATACATTTCCCTCAGTGGCAATCTACTGAGGAGTTTTGACTGGGCGCTTCTTCAACCGATAGCTGCGGATTTGGAGGTATTTGCAAATCCAGGCTGTGCGAATATGAACGGCAATTGTCTTTTACGTGTACGGTTAATATATGCTGCGGGTACTTAAACACACACGCCGTTTCATGAACTATTAACTTTTGATACCCGGCGCTCATAATTATCTTGCATTTAACGAGAGACTGAGACAGAGGTCGCCAATAGACAGTTCTAACAAATACTGTAACCTGCAGCCCTCAACTCTCGTCCCTTGCAGGACATACGCCTACCGGCGAATGCAATGGAAAGTATGCAGATCAGCCGACCGGTCATCTTCCCCAAGCTCGTAAGTATCGATCTGGGTACCAACAACCTGAAAACCATTCCCACAGAAGTCCTGAAATCTTGGCCAAGCAGGTCACTCGACCTGGGCACCTTTGGTAATCCATTCTGTCCGACAGACAGCTTGTGCCGCTGCTGCTCCGTGCGGCCGCTGTGGGAGTACGCACTGAAACAAGGCGTATCCCTGGCGATGGGTTGTGGACCTGATTATACCGACCAAGCCTGTCCGACTAGTGGAAACACTACAATTGTCAAGAGAAAGTCCACATGTTCAGCTGGCTGCAATATTATGACAACGGCCACGGTTGACCTTGCCCAGTACAAAAGCTGTATGGTACTCTTATATCACGATCTATGACTAGGTTCACTTTATTGTATTTTAAAATTTCTTTCCAATTTGTCTTTGCAGGCACCGCAAATGTTGGTACCCACGCGATGGCCTGCGACAGGAAGAGACAGGCAAAAACCCCAAACGGCCGGTCAACGAAGCAATAACACAGTGCGAGCAGCGTCGGTTAGCTTAGGGTTTAATTCAGTCATATGATCCATATTCTAGCTTCGCCTTGTCATCTGTATCTTTCGGTTGATCGTAGGAAGGAAGGCCAGATTGACCACTCTTTCTTCAACTGGACGGGTTCGCGGCCGCCGCGTACACGATTGGTGACTGGAACGATGATTGCCATTCCGCTCAGCTTAGATTCTTCTGTCCTTTCTCAGTTTCATAACCTTCATAAAAGTCAACGACTTGTTGTTGGGGTTTACTCTTGGGACCACATGTCGCGTTACCGCGTACGACATTATCCAAGCATTCAACTAACCAGCACGTTTTCCTCTATAGTTTGCTGATAAACGGTCGTCCCCTTGGCAGAATGTTTTTATTGTTTTCAGTGACCTGTTGCAAATCGCTACGTGAGTTCCTGTAATTATGCTACGCTTTCTCCTTCTGCGATACAGTACGTTAAAATTAACAAGCACCATTTGCATTAAAAACGCGCCCACGTAGCATGAAATAACAAACTTACATCTTGAGTTGGTTAACTATGCAGATTTCAAGTTCAAGTATAGTGGAGGCTCGACAAAAAAAAGTGGAGGTGTTTCGTTGAAAGCGTTTGCGTTGTACGCTGTTCGGCTTTGCGAAGCAACTATTTCTGAAACGCCTGCGATGTTGCAGCCGTACGAAAAGCGAACCTATGCAAGTAGTGTTTTCCGCATTGTACCATGTGAGTTGATACCGCTTTGTGCCAGGGTACATTGATATTATTACACTACAAGCGTGGCTGCAGTGTCGCACCAGTATCTGGTGGCTCGATGCTGTATTGGATGATCGTGGTTCACGGTACTATTCGGCTGTGCTATGCAAGATCTCTGGAAAGGTCACCAGACAGTTTAACACTACTCCGTTTCCGTAGTGGCAAACCGCTACCGTGGGATGCGACAGTGGAGAATAAGTTCGCTACAAACGTTTCCAACGATGTTCCAGGAAGCGGGCTGACTGGGAAAAAAAGACATTCGTTGACATGGAGACGCCTACAGTACAGCGACCCTTACAGCTGCACGATACATCGGCGCGCGATAGATTAACTTTCTCGAGGTACAATTAACCTGATGTTATATAATCTGGCCTCCCGTATTTTGTTGCGCCTTGTTCATTCTTGGTGTTACTGCTGGTGTATTCACTTTTCGGTTACTATATAATTATTTCATAACAGCTTTAATCAGTTTACGCTCTTTTCCAGACATTTTCCGTCCCAAGCCGAGAAATTCCTTCTTTTTTTTGTGAGGACAGGCATAGCTGCATCTTGCTGATCAGAATGCGCAACCTAGACCGCTCCAGCTGGATAGTCGGTATATGAATTCCCTTGAGTATTTGGGCCTTGGCAATAATCTGCCCCGCATTCCAAAACACTTTCTAAATCGTGGAATTCGACTACATTTACGTGGTATTTCCGATTTACCAAAACAGTCACTGACTAAGCTCAGTTGCGCCATGGACAGATGAATACTGTAAGGTTCCGCAGTTGAACAGCATATGTACCTGGGTGTATTACCACTACTCAAAGAACATTTTTTAAATTTGTTGAAGTCAAAGTCGAATATGTAGCGCTTCCGGTAAAAGAACGCGTTTAGTTCAAAGTGCCGCAGTGTTTACTTCAGCTTCGCGCATCGCATACACAAAAGCGGCGTCGTTGCACTCGAAAACGCAAGGGATCCCAGTGACAATACTGAATCCAGCTAACAACTTATTTGGGTTGTTTGGATA
>JAQGAU010005609.1:0-10093 GCA_034698045.1 Paramacrobiotus richtersi
GTCTTCAGTTTTGTGCCAGTAATTGGTGTGATATTTGGTTTGTTCCTTTTAATTTAAGCTCCAGTATTGTGTACTGTATGCCTTCTATATCGTGTATAAACTATACGAGTGCTGCTTATTTGTATATAATTATTTGACAATACTTACATTGAGGAATTTCTGTACAAACGTATAACGGCTTGCTTAAGCAATCGATAAAAAGTGTGTTCTATACTGAGAGATACAACGTTGATGCACTAATCAATAAAACAGCAACGTGGAATCTGCGAAGATTGTTAAACAACACTGCTCTCCACAGAATATTGCTTTATTTCTGCTGAAATAGTAAAAGACCATCTTTACGTCGTACATATATGATGCCAAAAACTAAAGACTTTGCTCAAATAAATTATAAATAACTTGATAGTGCATAAATTAAATATGTCTGTGCCTTTTCGGCTTGTTAAAAATGCTTGAGTACTGTATGCACATCAGCTGTACTGAATCTCTGGCAAAGCAATTTGAGCCAACTGATCACGGCTTGGCATTGTGCTAATTACAACCATGTAGATCGTGTTGGTATACCGGTTCCTTGTGTGGTTATCGCATTCTTATTTTATCACCCATTTGGGTCCACTTGGATTTCTGAATCCAGCATCCAGATCAAGTGTCGTGGCGTTTAAGAACGGAGTCTCCAGGATATACTGCACGAGGTTTGCGAATTCTTCCGGTTTACCGAGACGCTGGGGAAAAATCATCAGCTCGGAGGACTTGTCGATTGCGAACTGGGCCGATGCTGGGGTGAAAAATGGACCTGAAAATTGATAAAAGAAAAATGGCGGAATGCTATGAAACCTTGAATGTTTAGCTACTGAGTTAATTAACCATAAGGGAAAAATGCTCAGATTCAAGACAGATACTAGACAAAAATGTATAACTAAGGCATACTATAGGATGCAAAAGCAAAATTATTCCTTTTCCTGCACCGATCATTGTAACCAATTTTGCGTACGTACGACAGTAGGGTCTAATCAAATCCAGTTCCTACCTGGAGCGATACATACGACACGGATGTTCTGAGGCGCAAACTCCCGAGCCAGCGGAACGGTCATTCCGGCAATGGCGGCCTTACTGCCAGCATAGACCACTTGTTCTCCAGGCCCATCATGCCGGGAACAGCTCGACACGGTGACGATCACGCCCCGGTCTTCGTTGCCGTTCTGAGGTTTAGTATCCTTCATCAGACCGGCCGCCAGCCGAATCACATTCAGCGTGCCAAACACATTGACCTAAAGTACAGCACAAGAAGGGAACACGCCATCAGCTAGCTTGCCTGGCACATTACTATTCTAAGGAAGAAAGAAGATTCTAAGGTACGTGAACAACATGATTTATCTATTTTTGCAGATTTCGAAAGCAATTCGATTTGTGGGGTCGAACTTACAGCATATGTCCTGGCAATATCGTCCATGCTTTGTGGTTGATTTTTATCGAAATCGTAAATAGGTTTTGGGATCATGATGCCCGCACAGGTAACGATAAAATCCAGGCGTTTGTATTTTCCCCGGATTTCTTCGATTACTTTGGATACTTGCTTCTCGTTCGTAACCTGATGACGCATAACTGTCAACATAATCGATAATCACAGTATTCACCTGAGGCAAGTTTAATGTGCGGCAGTGACTCACATCGGCTGCCCTGTAATGCAGATCATATTCCGGTGGAAAATGCCAGTGTTTGTGCACGGTATGGATAGCGTCCGGGAGATCAATGGCGAATACCGTTGAGCAGTTGTTAGCCAGACGTTCGACGGTGGCTTTGCCCAGACCAGACGCACCTCCAGTTACTAAAGCTACTAAGCCCTATTTCGAAACAATTGCACGATATACACTTATTCCATATGTGTAACACAAGATATGGGTTCTACCTTCCCGATCCGGTGGATATGCGCCATGGAGACAAATGTTTACGAACAGTTTCTGATCAGCAATAGTCTCCTCTAAAGATGCACTGTTAATGCTTGAAATTATGTTTTTCTAGCAAACACCAAGAAAGTTCTGTAGACCGAATATTGCTATAAAATCCTTATCAAAGGCACTGGAACCGGGAAGTAGGTTCGCTTACACCAAGAATATCAGTAAAATGACTGTGCAGATGTCTGCGAATAACATCGTTTCTACCTAGGGCAACAGTATTGTTTACAAGATTTAAACTTCAAAAACCGGTAACTTGAACTCAATATCTGGGTTATTGCATAAGATGCAATCAGTCGTCTGGTAATTTCCTTCAGGACATGATTAGTTCGCAGTACATGTACAAAGTCTCAAAAACAGCTGTAACTTGTAAGTTTTTATTTTCTCTCGCAGTTTCGGTGTAAAGTGCACTGTGGACCACGTATGAGTCAAGTGCCTTATAGGTTTTTATGTTATTATAATGTCAAATTAAGGGCAATACACTTTTTGCGTGTGAAGATGCTGGGAAGCTAGAGGCACAGTGAAACATCAGCTGCATCCTTTGTAGTTTAAAGTCGGTCACTTATCTCAAAAGACAATAACGAATCAGACAGTCCCGAACGATTGCCGGTAATCGTTAACTTATAAGCTGCTGTTTTCATATTTTCAGTTTCAGACAGTGCTAGTGGCACTCCGTTACTGCTAGTTCCAGTGGAAAATTTCCAGTTCCATGTCTTAGTTTCCAATTTTCCAAGAGTTTCCAATTCCCTCCCCCGGGGCTGCTTCAGCAAGTTATGGAGAGTGATGTCTGCGGAACTGTGGTTATAGCTTTAGCGCGCAGCACGGAAGAGGATCATGAAAACGGAGAATGATCATGAAAGAATACAAAAGCACACGGGGTACCATACTGTATCCAATACACTACTGTACGATGTGTGCTTTTGTGGGCGATCATGAGATTAATATTGTAGCCAAACGGTCGTGAACCATGCCATCTTGGAATCTTCCAAAAATCGTCATAACAGTTCGATGTTTATACCAAATTCTCAAAAGATCAGGTTCTGATTGTTTCCAGGCGAGAACTTATGCAAGGCGTCCAAGCATTTAAGTATGTGCAGCAACATGCGCAATTACTGCTTTAAAGCATGGATATATCAATCAAAGATCCATGTTCTGATTCAGAACACAGAAACCCAGCCAACCACAAACAACCATTAAAAACCGATAACACCACTTAATGCGCCGTAATCGAAACCGTGTCAGATGGCAATCGCAGAAAGAAATAAGTCGGCAACAGCCAGCAAAGCATTAAATCAAGATCAAAGCGATAGTTCTCCTAGCACAAAATCAGATATAAATCAACAGATACAGATACGATGTTGTTTTTGCTTACAATTAGAGCAAGAGCGTCTTAGACAAAAAAGGAGTATGCTTATCCTTTAGAGAGCGATGCATCAGTAAATCGTACAGAGCTGAACGTCAAGCAGATAACAAAAAGCTTATGCAGCATGTAACTGTCCCTGTACATTTAGTCGAAAAAGACGCCGGAACAATAACAGTAATGCCCAATACGTATTACCGCAATAGGTTGTGATTGTCGCACATGTGCTAAATGGTAACATTTCACAAACAGACTTGTGCAATGGAAAGTTCAGTGGCTTAAAGCTTTTACCCATACAAAAAATTCTGTAGACAACAGTTTTTCTCCTGACAGTGTGAGTAGGTCTCCGTGGAGCGTACGACAACCACATCCCACTTCGGTTTAGCAAATTGAAGCGTTAGGCTATTGATAGCAGGTTTACTTGACAGAATCGCGAAGTGTTATACCGTATTTTCACATTTAACAAAACAACAGTAAAAGCTAGATCAAAATTAAAGGACAAATACAAGGGTGAATTTGATTTTATCGTCATACTGGAAGCTGACAATAGATTTCTAGCGAGACTGATCACGAGACGTCGCGTATACGCGTCGTATTTAACGGTTAGCCGGTTTCGCTAGGATTAATTAATCTTCGCTAGGAGTAATTATAAGTCATCGTGGTTTGGCTATCGGTTGGGACTGCCTGTATCAACTGTTAAGATATCACGAACCGATTTATGCAACAGGAAGATCAGTGGTATTTATCCATATAAAAAGTTATACAGACAAGAGGTTTGCTCCTGACAGTGGGAGTAGACCCCCGCCCTGACAGTGGGATGTACAACAGGCAGATCTCGCTCCAGAAAAGCGAACTGAAGCAGTAATGTAACTTACCGATTAACTATTGTAACAGCCAGATATACTGGAAAGAACCGCAAAGCTTTCTACCGTATCTTCACAAAGGCGACAAGACAACAGCAAAAACTATATCAAAAGGACATCTACAAGGGTGAACTCATCAATATGGTCATACTGGAAACTGGCACGAATTGCCAGTAAGACTGATCCTGAGACGTGTCGTTTCCTCTTCGTGTTTAACGAGGAAATGCGACGGGAATGGTTCCTGTGCCGGGGCCGGGTACGCTCGGATTGGGATCGTAACACCCACATCCACACGGAATGTTGACCACTACCATTCAGATCAAAAGGGACTAGTTAGCAGAAGTTGCGGGATGTGATACAACCGATGGATGAACAGAAAGTCGGAGACTTATCAATTATGTGTCAGAACATGCACCTACTTGGCGGTAGGCAGCCAATCATGCAACTTATGCAACCACCAGGCACTCCACTTGGAGCGGAGAGGACTGATAAAACATACAGACAAATTTAATGCTTGCTTCCTTGAATGGTAGTGTATTATGACCTTACCGGGTGCTGGCTGTACTATCAGCAGAGCAGCGACAAATAGGGTAAGAATTGTTATCATCTTCGTAGATTATACGGACTATACACTAAAGTCCGAATGTACGGATTAACGAGAAACTTTTTCTGAACCTAAACGAAATGATGCTGATCTGCTTTAGCTCCTGGAGTATTTTTATATGCAAAAAATTGATAATAAATGCCTGCAAATCAGCTAAGAATTGTGCATAAAAGAATGGTATTTGCTAGCAGTCAGCTAACTGAAAGTGAAGTGATTTCCGGTTCCTTGCAAGGTTTACTATGAAGCGGTATCCAAACATTGCGTATGATTCCTGGAAAACGTGTGTGGATAGTCTGTAAACATCCGCGTGCCGCCGTGCCTAAAAACCAAAACCGGTTGTCCTCCATACTGACCATACATCTTACAATGCAGATTCTTTATTAATTCAAGTTCCTGTATTACAGGGATTCATTTTCGATGATTTTGCATATTAAAGCCTAGATACGTATCATAATTGTTTGTTATTATCGGTTTCTGCGAACAAGAATTTCATGACATAAGGTATTTTAAAAATATGCTGTGCATTGAATATTTCTGGAGCATTCAGTTTGGCTCGGAGTATCAGACAGGCAACATGCATATGTGCAACGGATCGGAGACCATTATAGGCAATGAAGGTTTTTTGGAAAGCATGTGCCAATGACGTGCAGTATGTAGATTACCAGAGACGAATCACACAACAGAACTATGTACATAATATACTATGCTTTTATATAAACGGAACGCTACCAGTACCCACTCTCTTACACACACAAACATCCACACATAACATAATTCTCACAGCGTATGGACACCCGACATTTGCTGATATCGTTTCTTTACGGTTTCGGAAAATTGTTGGACAGTCGTACATCAATCTTAAACACATACAGCCGTGCAAATCATTATACGATAAGCCGATGGATGTCTATGTCTCTTTAAGGACAAAGGTGGTACCAGGAGGATTACGGGTTCCGGCATCCAGATATATGGTTGTGCCGTTGACATACGGGTTTTCGATAATGAATCGGACAAGATCCGCAAACTCTTCCGGCTTACCGGGACGTAAGGGAAACATGGTAATTTTACTGACATTCTCCACGATATTATCCCCACCGCGCAGCAACATTGGTGTCAGCATGCAGCCTGTCAAGCAGTGTGGATTATGTAGGTGAAGGCTGTACATACAGGTCCCTTCAAACCCGTTGGCTACCTAACCAGAACCCACGCTCGCAGCTTTGACCATACACACGCGCACTTCTTCAAATAGGCCGCTTTGGCTTCGCGCACGACCTCTCAGCATAAGTGGCATGACCATATACTTTGTACAACTGCGCGCATAACTATATTAAATTTTTCCATAAGATTTAATGACAAAGAACAAATTCATTGTGGTCAACTGGTTTTAAGAAGGACGAAACGATGAGGGCGCTAGTTTCTTTGCTTACCAGGCGCAATATCCACCACCCTTATACCGAAGGCCGCCAATTCCCGAGCAAGCGGTACCGTCATCCCCGATACAGCTGCCTTGCTTGAGGCATATGCAACGTTCTCGGCCGGACCATCTCGATGCTGAACACTAGAAACCGTAATAATCACACCACCTCCCTCTTTGACTTCGCGAGCTTGTGTTTCCCGCAGCAGGCTCACAGCCAAACGGATTACGTTGAAAGTACCAAAGACATTAATCTGTAATACACCGAACACGAGCCATAAGTACGCATGTTTGCACGTACACCGGATGATAGTTTCGCAATGGAATCGAGCTCGGCTAGAGTAATGTTTTATAGTCGCATTAATGCCGTAATACCTTGTAATACTTCGTGAAGTCATCCATCGTGTGTGGTTGGTTGGTGTTCAGATCGAACGCAGCATGCATGCCAAAAATCCCGGCGCAGTTTACGATGCAATCCAACCGATTATATTTTGCTCGGATTTCTTCGAGTACTGCCAACACTTGTTTTTCGTTCGTAATCTGTTAAGCAAAAGGTCACCAGTTTATGTCAGCATGAGCTTGTGTTCCGCTAGCAGTTTGTTGCTAGCTCGAAACCGAAATTACGAAAAAGTATAATCACAAAATGAACAAATTCGGTCATAGAGATACAAAAGTAAAAGCGATACGCACGTTCAAAAACATTTTTTGTAGGGTGCTACACAATTCAACAATTACGGGTGTTCGCAAATTGTCAGGACGATAAGTTCTGAAATGAGTAAAAGGCAAGCGCTAAACCATTTCAGAAGTGTAAAGTATATTAAGTAACTCACGTCAGCTCCTCGAAAATGCACATCGAAGTCCGGTGGAATTTGCTTGCTCGTAGTAGCATGTTTGACCGCATCTGGGAGATCTATGGCGATGACCGTCGCACCTTTGTCAGCTAAGTTTTGCACGACGGCTTCTCCGAGACCCGAAGCGCCACCGGTGACCAGGGCTACGAATCCCTGCAACAAACAGTTACGTTAACAAGATCGTTTTGGATTTCTATGTTTAGTAAATGCAGGGTTTCGCTTTGTGCTCACCACATGTACACTATTTTGTGGCCATGTTAACAGGTCTATATGTATTTGTACTCAATCCACACTAATGGCAAAAGAAAAAGTAAACTGGTTGCAAGCAGTGGCTAGAACAGCCGAACTCAGAAGCGAAATATCTGTTTAGTGGAAATTATCCAGTAAACTGCTATACCGCAAAGATCGCTTACCCGTCCTATTCTGTACATTGATGATATGTGTTTTCCAAGAATGCCCTGGTAGGAGTGTTATAGAAACAGGAAAAGTCGAGTTCGTGGGTGTGTGTGTAACTCGGGTGAAAATAGTGCTGTGCATCGAAGACGTGGATTGATAGCAGCTTAAGAACTAATCCAAAGAAATGATCATATAATGGGAATAGTTTATGATGTGCGGTTTTATGGCGACTAGAACAGCATCTAATGGTGATGTGTAACAAACATCCCACTTTTCAAAACTGATATCACTCACTTCGACTTCAACAAGCATAGTCGGATTAGGTCTCGATTTGATACCCGAAGAGGATTACATAAGCTAGCTAAAAAGCCCTATTTTTATGTGAAATAATTTTATGCTTTCGCTGGGCCAAGGCGTATAGGACACGTTATTTCTGATCTGCAAACTCGGCATACAGTGCAGTGAATACAAGACACCAGTACAGAATATATGTCCAAATTTTGAGGGCAAAGCGATATAAAATATCCTTAAGTTGTATTATGCTATGTTGCGACAGCAAAAGGGCGGACGGGTCCACCTGTGTATCCACACTGAAGAAGTTACAATTTACTTACGCGCTACTATAGCGCGTAGCGCCGCTATACAGCGCCGCTATACAGTAAAAGAGAAAAGTGCACTTCCAGACAATGTGAAACATGCACATTGCCCCAGTACAGCAGGTAGCTATGCGATAGGAAACTTCTTAACTAACAATAAGTTGTTTGGTGCAGATTCGTCGATTTTTCTTGGTCTTTATAGATTACAGAACGTCCTTTGCGGTGCCACAGCAAAGTATACCATGCTATGGGCCATGGCTTTGCGCAGTGCAAAATGTATATATTCATAATGAAATCAGAATGTTGTTTTCCTGATAATTGTCAATGCAGTTCCGTCAACTGGATAAAGGGCTGCTAGTGGGAGGGTCCGGAGGGATGATTAACACCATAAAAGTGTTTAGATGTGACGGAGATAAGCAAAGTTTATTAACCTCAAGTAACTTTCGATGTTGTTGTGTGGCTTTCACGGTCAGGTTCTTAAATGTGTTCATGTTATTAACGTTTGCAAAAAAAAGGAAAAAAAAAATTTTGGAAAATCAGCGAAACTGCGCGAAACAGGGTTTTACCGAAGATCTCATGACGTACAGTAGTCAAACCTATTTCATCATTTTCATGTATAAAATTAATTAACACGCACACGTTGCATTGTTTTTGTTGCTGATTCTTATCCATTCTTGTACGATCGCACTCAGCTATTAGCAATCATAAATGGTTTTAATGAATTCAGAAGTACCGTAGCAAGGTGGTTATGATGTCAGGTGACTTGTGGTGATATAACGTCGTCCAAGGTTGCTCATATAAATTACGAAATTATTTGAATCATCTGTTATAAGATTAAATGCTGCGAAAAACTAGTCCGATATCGACTTTGCGGCAGATAAATATAATGGCATTGAACAGTTTATTCTTATCCTAATATGCGGCCGTATCAGGCTGTGCGAGCGATAAAACAGAGTATGAAAGCGTCTATTTCGGTAGCTTTTGATTGAGCGGGTCTTCGTCAGAGCTCAGAATAAAAAACAACAGTGACATGTCAATCAGGCGAAATATTGCTTTTAATTTATCATCATATTACCTGATACACGAAATATATTTTTTTGGATTTCGTATGAGCAAACAATTGCATAGTACCAATCAATTATGTAGTATTAGTACCATTTCTTGTTGTTTAATATGTAGTGCTTTCAAAGAAACGCCATCCAAATGGTTTTGTATGCCGTATGCGCGTAGAAGCCCTTGTCGACAAACGGAAGAATTTTGGCCTGAAGGACTGTTTATAACTATATCCGTGGACTGCGTTCACAAGTCGATATAACTATATCGACAAACATGTCATAAACCTGGTTCTTCGCTTAAGGTGTCGATTGTTCGCAGCCAATTCATGAAAAAAAGTAGTCGAAGAAAATTGCTACTTGGTTCAACTTTGACTGCTGCTTAGGAATTTGTCTATATGCAATGACTATCGTCCGACTCGTGTGAGTCCGGCGAACGCCATGATCAGAGAAAAACAATTTCAGTTGTTATTTGGGGCCGATTTGTTGTTATTTATGGGCAGCGTTTATGGGCACGGTCGCACTTATGGGCAACAAATATGTCAACGTGCCAGGTGAAGCATATTAATTAGTTTGCACGTGACCGTTGTGCAAGGCTGTCATGCCAGATTTCGACGGGTAATCACTGTAATGGGTGCATCGGAAATCGGAATGAATGCAGGCTGCGTAATACCCCAAACTCTCCCCTATATACAGTAATGCTACTATGCTTTTGTTTCACATTCAATACAAAGAATCTGTCTGCGCAAAGTTACTTATTTTATACAGATCGGTGGCTACCAGTGAAACCAAAATGCGTTTTTTGGCATTGCTTATTGCAGCGTTTCTGATGTTGGCTCAGACACGTAAGTCTCGCGGAAAGTCTTTTAGATAAGACTTTTGTGATTCATATACAAACGTGTATAAGTATACAAGTGTGAAATGCATCTAATGCATATAATGCATAATGCATATAATGCATAATGCATATAATGCATAATGCATATAATGCATAATGCATATAAT
>JAQGAU010005610.1:0-10093 GCA_034698045.1 Paramacrobiotus richtersi
GGAGCATACGGATGGAGGTGCACACAGTGGCGACAGCCCTGTGTAGTCACCAGTTAATTTCGAAGAGCTTGGGGGGCGTCCTCGTGTTTTCGTGCTGCCTCATAATAGTTGACAAATCCGTGCAGTTTTACTCGTGTTTTTGTGCTCAAGGCTGGTTAATACAATTTTGCAGTGCTCTGTTAATAGAACACTACTCAATTGTGTTAGCCAGCGGTAGCCAGGTATTTTCCATAGTCAGAGAATATCGAGTAAGTGATCTGAATGTTGGACTGTGTGCTTTGGGTTTCCTGGGATACCGTCAACTCCATGCCAGGTACTTCTGTTTCGTTAACTGCTGGAACTAAAATTCATACTGCCAGTGATTTAGTGTGTAAACTCCTCCGTATTTGTTGTGCATTTTGTCAGTCTATTTTATTAATTTAATAATTTTACAGACTACCTCTGATACATTTCTGAAGATTCAACGAAATTTGGATGCGATATGTTTCAAATTATGTGTGATATGGATACCGATTTGTTATTTGGGAAACATTACTAGCCAGCGTTTAACGAAATCCTTCGATAACTCAGTGCTCTGGCTGGATAAATGCTTTGAGGGGTTAACAACCATTTGCGGAAGAAAAGTTCCCGTATTGGCTACGGTCGGTGGTGGAGATAATCCATTTAAAAGACCTCAGTTTGCCTCAGAAATATCCCAGCGTGTTGTGGATGGGTTTGTTGTCGATAGTTTTGGAAGCGCCTGGGTGAACAGTTGGAAAAACTGGGAGTATGCAGACAATATCTTTGGCGAAGACGCACACATTATACAGAAGTCGATGGTACGTATAGGAATTTTAGTGTGTGAAAACCAACTGTTTCATTTATGGTTTCAGTCTCATTCCGCACGGTCCGATAGAAAGGAAGCCCTAATTCGAAACTCGGCTGGGACGTTCGAAGTTGGCGAACTTCAATGGTGATTCCGCCTCTTGACAGGTTGGTCTCATGTTAGTCGGATTTTATTATTGATATTTTTAGTTATGCATCATTTTGCTGATTCGTTTTTATTAATTAGAATTTTGGCTAATTTTTTTGACCAATTTATCACGAATTAATTAGTTCGTTGATTTAACATTATTTATTCTGAAATTTAAGTAAGTTATTAATTTACGTAGATTAAAAACAATTTTAATCTTGAATTCTTTATGATTTTATTAAACGCCAACTGCAGTTTGGCGTATACTTTAACTATATTTACTACTTATAAGTTTACGAGTTGGCACTGACCTGCTTAGAACATTAGAATTTTCAGGCAGATGTAGGTATTATGCGGAAGTTAACCCTGTGCATGAAGTGTAGGCGATTCGATCCACGACTTCTAAAGTGTGTGCATATAATGCAAATTTGTAGTGTGGCGATGTCGGAATAGCTAGATTTCACCGGGTTTTGCGCCGGTCCACATAACAGCCAAAAGAGCTTTTCCGCCTTTACTGAAAACGCTCAGAACAGACCAACTTAAGAATGCCAATACAGAAAAAAATGCTAACATAAGAAATGTATTCGGAGCTCATAACACGTAGACCGTAAGTACACTACATCAGTTTTTGTTGAACTTATTACGTCCTGAAGCAAATCAGCACACTAGCAAAAGTTCCCAGAATCTTGCACGAAGATGGTAACCAAACGATGTTAATTCATTCAGACAACTTGTATACCGTAAGTAACTGACAGCTAGTAGATTTTATCTACAATGTCTTGATATTCGGCTTCATGCACAGAACTCCCCAGATCCAGACAGTAAGTCGTCTGCTGGCTGTCACCAAAACTGCCATCACCCATTTCCTTGCGGCCGTCGCCCGTCAACGGAATGCTGAACACCGTCCACATATCGGCATAGGGATCGTACGTTTCAAACGACCACAGCGCCACCTTATTCTTATCCGCAAGCGTGGAGCCTCCATTGACGAACACTCGACCAGACTGGACGAACATGCAGTGATTCACCCGCGGCACGCTCAAATCGCCGATCCGTTCCCAGTGATCACGCGCAGTCAGATCCAAACGATAACACTGCTTCGCCAGTTCCACGTTGTCATCCGTCATAACGGCGCCACCAGTGACAAAAAGGAATGTGCCACACTGGACGATGGCCGCATCGCGCCGGGGCGCTGGTAGGGCTGCAAGGACCTCATAGACGGAATAGAAATCTTCATGCGTCTCGTGGAAACCAACGACACTATCCGGTACAGATTTATACGACGCATCATAACGAACAAACGACAAAAGATGAGCGATGCGCCGGCCTTCGGGTAATTCCAAGAGACAGCTGGACACCCTGGAAACATAGAAGGTCTAATAAGCATACTTCGGCAGTGCTAATGGAATATTGCGCTGTCTCAGCGAGTCTAGCATCTTTTTGCGCAGTGCTTTGCGCCTTTGCCAGTTGAGAAAGTGAACGACATGTAAGGTCGCACAGCCTCAGGGCATATATCGCAAAAACCCGCTGTCGCAGGAATCGAACGCAGCCATCCGCATGGTGCATCTAAGCGCCAACAGACAGCCACTAGGGTAGCTGTGTATCACAAATATTCACCGCCATATCTTCCTCTAAACTGTAATAAAGCTGTCGCTCTTCACGCTCCTACATATCTCATTAGGCGCCGGCCCTGACACCCCGTGAGATGCGGCTCAGGTGCTCTCAATCTCAACCAATCTTCTTAACTGATCTTCGCAACTCCACGCTCGATGTTTTGGTTTCCCCATCGACAAGATGCACCAGATAAAACTCCGTTCTTTTTCCCATAAAATGCCCTTGGGAAGCAGACAAAAGCGTAAGATTAAGGAGTAATAGCAAAGGAGCTTAGCTACTTTAAGAGTGGCATAAGGCTTACATGGCGGCGCTTGACTATCAACGGCGATTTAACACGGGCCACTATCTCTCTCCTTTTTCTACTGGGATATTGCAACACGCTGTAATACTGCTGCGCTGCGAATGCTCCCTTCCATCCACATGCAAATGTTCGGACTTTTCATACCGCAATTCTGGACTTCCGGTACATCGTATCGGAATGAAATTACTATAGTTCGAAGCTATTTTTATCTTTAGTCAAACAGCCTCAAAATTAGGAAGGAATATATTTTCTTACTATTTTAGAATGAATTAGTTCGGCAGTTTACGTGCAGAGTGGACACGATTATAGACGAAAATATATTATGCACAGCGAGCGGCTTCGGATGACCATGCTTGCCTTTGCCGAAATGCTAGTCATACGTACCCTTGGAGCTCGTCACATTGGAAAGGTGCCGGTTTTGGTTCCCATCTCCAAGTACTTAAAGCAGAGTTAAATCCTAAAAATCCAACGAATTCCTGGTAGCACCAATTCAACCAGCCATAGTATCCTCCCATAACCATTTCCATGGAATAGCCTACGCCAAGATCATTTCCGATCACCCGCGCGCCACCGTTCACCACATTGACGATCGTGACATTCAAGAGCGGTGGACCCCAGTCGTTCTGCCTCACAAACATGACCGTTGGCTTGCCGACCATCAGAGTGTGCGTCACATAGCGCCAAGAGCCTTTGGTGCACAAGGTGCGCGCCGTCGGTGCATTCCACGCGCAGAGAATACCGCGGAGGCTGTCATAGTGCAGAAATTCCCGCGTACGACGGTTTGGCCCCCGTTGACGATGCACGAAGGCTTCGTGGCCAACGACAAGATGCCGTTCCACGGCCCTCTTTGGTTTCTTGGCATCCTGTTTGTTCAGAATGAGGTTCTCCAGAACAGAGCGTAACGGTGGCGTCGAGGAGGTGGCCATCAGCCGGATGGCTTCATTGTCGTAGTGATCCCACACGACCTCGGCCAAAAGCACATCCAAAACCTCTGGATTCATTCGCTGCTCCGGATTATACTCGCACCAAGCAATAATCGCCTATAAAAAGTGATTGATACAGTCTACCGGATATTCCCGTGTCCGAATATCACGACTTCCAGAGTTTTATGCACTACGTGTCTGATTCTTCCACGAAGCTAGGGTCCAGTACAAGTCGATTGCAAAAAGAAAGATGAAAATCTAACTTGCAATTTTCGCGATTCGGAAGGTTTTCGAAGTGACTTCTGGCCCCTTTAGTGCATAAACCTCACTCGCTCGGTCAATAAAGATTTAGACATGATTTACAAATACCCAAACTTTGTGAAATCTGGTTAGATACGGAAAGTACAACTCTATGTGCAAGGCGTTATACAATATGTAACCAAAACTTCAAATCACAGTGAAAAACTATAAATATTAGCACAGGATACAAGTTATGTTTTAAGCAAAAGAAGCAACTGATAATTAAAAAGCTTTTACTTGGAATTGTAAACGCAGATTTTAATTTAGAATAATTATGCAGAGAATCTGAAACTGTTTTTGATCTCAGCCTCTCAGGCTAGCAGACATACCTTGTAAACGTCCTTTTCAAACAGCGGAAGGAACTCATCATCGCGCAACAGCGCCAGCATCTCCTCGACGCTAAAACTGAGAAGCTCCACAGACTGGCTGGCCTGGTCCAGATTCCGCACAATTCCAGCCAGAAACCATTTCGCCACGTCCTGACACTGCTCGGCATGTGCGTGGCGCCACAATCGGCAAAGTTCGTCCATGGTCAACGTCGGCAGGGCTTGGCGAATCACTCGGCTGCACGTGCCTTCCAGCGGCTTCATCAGAAAGTAACGGGCCAGAACGAAGAAATCCCACATGTTTGACTCGTCCACTTCGGGCTCTACGTTGTTGGACACACTGTACAGCACAGCGACGTAGCAGTCCAGATGCACGTTCGCTGGAGGAGCCATATGGATTCGCTCCTCGTTGTACTTGAGCAAGGTCGCGAAGTAAGGCGACGCGCTCCGCAGCGTTTGCTTTTTGATCGGGATCGGGCTGTGTCCTTCGATCATCAGCTGGACATATTCATCGTTTGTAAACATTCTGCTTGATTTTGTGAGATAAGGGCGCAAGCTGCTGTCAGCCTATTCAATACGATCAACAAGTCAAAAAGACCAAGACCGAGATGCACTGATATTAAAGACGAATGTGGGTCACAAGAACTGTCGAAGAACCCATAAAAATCCAGCGTTGTAATTTACGGCAGCGCGTCTGCTCATAATGCCACTCTACTGATGCGGAGTGCTAGAAATGACAGGTCTGAAGAGGCGAGAGGCCACGGCGGCGGCGGCACGGCTTGACGGCAGACGGATTGGCAAGCTGATAGTGGCAGACGGATTGGCAAGCAGATTGTGCTGAGCCTGGCCAACGGAAATGGCTGTGCGCGTTCTGACCAGAAACTGGCGCATCTGTAACAGCTGGTTTATGTTCAAAAGCATGCAATGTGTGATTACATTAAACAGCGAATTTTCAAGGTGCGACGTGCGTTGATAAGTGCAGCAGTCTAAAATGGTGGTGGCAAATGAAAAGACAACTTTTGTCAGGACAGTCGGATCCATTAATAGTTAAGTAATGCGGCACAACAGCCAAGTTGCCAACCTAGTTGCTTACTGAGCATTGCTCAGTAAGCAAACAGATACGTCACCTAGGAATAAAAATTATCGACAGCGTAACCGTTACAAAACCCAGTTTTCCTGTCTCCATTCCATGATTTGCATTTATTCATTTTATTATCATTCAGCACAGTGCAGTTGTTTTACTTTTTCAAGGGATACAGCACGCTGAGCGTCTCTCATACAAACGACTCAGGAAAGTATACGTCCATTCGTGAATCGTGACGATAAATTATTGAAGTTTATTAGTAACTAGTTTTGTGCCCAAGATAATGCTTCTTATGATTTGAAAACAACACAGATGACAACTAAAGCTCAGTTTCCTCAAATAACTAAAGCCTAGAGACAACTAAAGCCTCCTGGCCGTATGACAGTAAAAATCTCATCAAGATTGGCAGTGGCACACTGGTAAGAGCTGTTTCTAGGACCCTGCGTTGGCCCGCTGCATCCTAATGCTGAGCCAATGGTAAATGGATAAAGTTTTGCATTCTTCTCCCCCATTTCTAGCCGGATCTTCCTGGCCAATATGGACAGCAGACGGTAAGCTTCCAGGTCCATGGCCGTACGGTTTCGAACCCCATGGTGCAAACAAAGTATCTCCTGTACAAACAATCTCCTGTAACGTTCTGGTTCTTCACAACCTTTGTTAATTCTGCCTGCGCTGCTGCTGGTCCGGCTTCCTTCGAGGTTGCGCTGTTGTAACTCCGCGAGGGTGCATATATGCGCGCTGCATCCCATGATTATCATTATGTGCATTTATGATAAAAGTCTCAGACAGCTGTACAGGGATTCTCATTCGCGGTGGCCTTTATTAGATCAGCTTGTCTACCAGTTTACGCCGGTTACGCTTCGTATTGTTTTAGAAACCGTAGCTTAGATCGAGCTTCATGGATTATATACGTGCGTGCTGTCAGTAAACGAAGCAACCTACTAGGTACGAGAATTTGGGTTTACGCGATTAATCCCCGGAATGTCTCATTAACTGTACATAACTGCGCCGGCATGACGTTTCTTTAAATGCGGGCGATGTGAGTAACGGACGTGTAACCACAGTTCGCATTTGCACAAATATCACTGTTAGATGCATGGACAACAGTGCGTAATAAGAACAGGAGTTCTAGATTCGGAAAAGAGGTAAAAGCCGTCAGCTGCTGCAGCATGCGAACTTCGAACCGCAAAGCAAACACATACATATTATGATGGGGGTGCCTTCGGCGGTGGAAAGGTGAAATGTGGACTTCCGACGGGAACAGATAATGTTCTCACGAGTGCCTTCCGATGGTGGCTGATAATGCCATTGCGTGAGCGGATACGCCTTTGTCCCGATGGGATACGTCTTTTCCTTACCGTATCGTGATTTACGGTGTTTTTGTGCATTAATTGGGTATCAGTTAACATTTGCGCTTGTCTGGGGTAGCTGCATTTCTCTGATGCTTGTGTGACCTTTTCCTCGTTTGTGTACTATTGAGTCAGTGTTTGTACGTTCTTGAACAACATTCTGAATTGTTCCTGGTTCTGTTTCCTTTATTTCGTCACGATATATCACAGTACACAGTAGGAGCACATTACCACCACCTATACATAAATTCACATATTATTCGGGGTTGTACTCCTTGGCCGTTCCCCATAAACCGGGTTCCCTTGGATGCCTCCGTCATTTGGCGCTCCTGGGTGTCTTTGAAAATTCCAGCCTTGAAGTAGGGAGACGAAGAATTGCGAGGAGGAGCAGAAAAGAAGAATTCGGCCGAAGAAATTATTTCCTGGACCAGTGCAACATAGAAGTCTACGGGAGAAATAGTGCGCGTATCAGAAGGACTCTGTATTGTACGGTTGGACCAGTGGTTATTGGCCTGTCAGAATACGTCGACCGCGGCACATCGCACACCAGGCAGTATCAGCGTGCATTATTCCATTAAATTTTCCAGATTTTACGGGGTTCTTTCTGATACTGTATTCCAGTCACTTTTACACCTTATATTGAGAATTTCGGTGAAAGTTTATAGAATTGAATATTGTCTATCAGAATTTGGTGGTTTTGAACGGTGAAAAGTGTTATACGGTGAAATTTTGGATTGTTTACTGTTGTGACGTCGTGCTGGAGTACCACAGTGTTCAGCTTCACTTTTGGACGATTTCTCGACGTTTCTCGGGACTCAACTTGACAGCATCGTGTTCCTGACTAACGGGACAACGTTTACATCGGGATTTGGGCAAGGACAAGCCTGTATTTTAGACTGGCCGATTGGCGAAAGGAGAAGATTTAAAAGGTTCCTCACCGTGCCGAGGTTGAGTCGAACAGGGACTCGACGGGTATGTACCAGAACCATCGTGTTACTCACAATAGCTTGTAATACGGGCTTTTCTCAGTGTTTCTCGGTAGTCAATGTGAAAAGGAAAATTTTTCGTGTTTTTGCTAAATTGAGCGCAAGTCGAGAAGTCTTACGAGGAAGTGTGTCGTGTGATACGGTTGTACAGAATTGTGTCGGTTCGAAGCTGTGGTTTACGCGTGTTCGAAGGCGAGCAGTGAATTGCGAGCCGTGTGCTTTTGTGCGAAGAGATTTTGCAGCTTACCAAACGCCAGGCACCGATCGCAGATAACATCAGGAAGTTTCGAAGAATAAGAGGAAAATTTTTTCAGCCTTTTGTGCGAGCGTCTGGCGTTGTGGTTCTTTTGTGTTTCTTTTCCTTTCTTTTGTTCTTTTTTGAAAACAACTAGCAGGAAAATTCCCAAAAAAAGTTTGCCCGATTTTTCTTTTACATCATTACTGTTAGTATACTGTTTCCTTATTAACAACACGTGTCCGAAATTGAACAGTCATTGACTGCTCATTATAACTGTGGTTCGAATTTTGTGTCAAGAATGGATAAGGAAAAGCGTCCGTCGAAAAAGTCGGCGAGTCAACCGAATTCTCGTCCGTCTAGTCCGAATAGAAGCATGACCCACGCACAAATGGTTCGAAATGAATATATTAAAGGGAAGATCGAAGAACGGGATAGACAAGCAACGGTATCGCAACCAGCTCGTCCTAAAAGGGGAGCAGGGGAAGAAGCTAATCGTAAAAATGCTGAGATAGCAGCTTTGGGTAAAAGACCTCGTAATCAGCCATTAGCTAATTCAACAACGATTGAACAAAATAATGCTCATAATGAGCAATTAGCTGGGAGAAGAATACGCGTGCCTTTGCCACCGACCAATCAGAAGAGAGCTCCGCCCTCCTCGTGTATTTCAACCAATCAGAGCAAAGCCCGCCATTTCTGGCCCCTCCCCCTTTGTGTTTTCTCTCTTCTCAGTGTCTCAGACGCCTGCAGTCTACCTATATACACCACATAACGCTATAGTCAATACGCTTCTACCATACGTGTTTGAACATGTTCAGACATGAATCCACTCTCGGTCAGTGTGTGTGTGTGTGTGTGTCTATTTTTGTCTTAGTGCAGGTTTCGTATACACTCTACACACTGCTACTGGCGTTAGCTACCAAGCCGACGCCATTTTATTTTGAAACACTTCTCAACGGTCGAACTAAATGCATTACGGTGTGCACTGCCAGTGTATGAGAGACCAAGAAGGCTGTGTCTATTTCCGTCCCAGAGAGCACACTCTACTGAAACATTTCTGCCATGCAACGCCTGCGCTACCAAGCCGACGACGCCATTTTATTCGTTTTGCTGCCGGCCTGTGTCTCGACTGTTTATGCCTGCGTACGCACACTTTGTATATACTTTCCCACCGGTAAACGCCTTTCAACGTGTTTCAACGTGTCTGAACGTGTACTTGCGCTACAATTCATTTACGTACTTACATATTCACTTCATAATAACACTGTGTGGGAAAAAACAAATTGACAGAAATACAAACTTGTATACGCTTATCTTATAATAACCAACATGTTCAAACTCACTTTATAATTATATATCTGTTCCTGCATACTCAAAGAAGTAAGCTTACCGATACAAACACAGCACATACATACGTAATATTAATAACGAGCGTGTAACGCATCTGCTCACATTGTAATAGCGAACATGTACATACAGAAAAAAAGAAGTAAACAGGTACATACTCGCTTTATAATTACATTCATACTCAATCTTAATAACGAACATGTTTATATACACATGCCCAAATCAAAAAAAACAAACGTTCCTACTCGCACAGGTCACCAGTGATCACTACAACATTGATCCTCGACGTTGAACAGTTCGTACTTATTGCCATCGCCAGTGCCTTCACACTATACCCTTGTAATCAAAACACATCCGAGAGCAGAAATTTGTAATCAAAACACATCCGAGGGCAGAAATTTGTAATCGATACGCATCCGAGAGCAGAAATTTGTAATCAAAACGCATCCGAGAGCAGAAATGTGTAATCAAAACACATCCGAGAGCAGAAATTTGTAATCAAAACACATCCGAAAGCAGAAATTTGTAATCAAAACGCATCCGAGAGCAGAAATTGGTAATCAAAACGCATCCAAAAGCAGAAATTTGTAATCAAAGCACATCCGAGAGCAGAAATTTGTAATCAAAACGCATCCGAGAGCAGAAATTTGTAATCAAAACGCATCCGAGAGCAGAA
>JAQGAU010005611.1:0-10091 GCA_034698045.1 Paramacrobiotus richtersi
GTTTGCGTTTTCAACAGATGATCATCAAGCATCAACTGGATTTCGTCCACGGCCGTGAGGATATTGGTTCCAGTTTCCCGGTATGGAAGGACACCGAATTCCAGATCCTTCCAGTCGGTACGCATCTTTTCCAATGCCTTTTCGATACTGTGCTCCTTACTGGCTGACTCACTGATAGTTTCGAACTGTCCAATATATGGTCCAAGTTTGAGATGGACGATCTTCGATAAAGTGAGGTCCTGACTGGGCTTCAGTGTATATCCAACCACACTGGAGATTTGTTCCCAGTGGCGAGCCCGCAGTCCAGGGTTGCACAATGTGTTAACTAGCGGCAGGAAATCTTTGAATTGATCAATTTTGCCCTTTACTTTTGTGGCAATATTCAGTGGTCCAGGAGTATTGCCAAAGAACTTCTCTAACTTGTACATACTCATGTACATTGCCTCCACTTCCGCCGTGACGGTTTCTGGGTTGACTTGATCAACCGGCGATGCCAGCCATTGTTGGGCCTTTTCACCGAAATCACTGGCCGTATCATATAGTTTTACGAACGGCGCAAGCCTGCTAGAAACCTGTCCTCGCAGAGGATAATCAGTGACATCCCATTTAAACAGCTCTTCCTCCTTATTCAACTGCATGATGCGGTTAAACACATCTTCCAGCCGGGCTTCGAGATTATTGGCCCGCCGCTTGTATTTGGTAACCTCAGATGGCTCGGTGTTGTTAGCCAGTTCATTCACCAGACGGTCAAGTGTTTCCAGATCCTCTGTAACCTTCTCCCTTCTCGAATGCAGATTGTTAGTGAATTCCTCGGTTTTTGCGTCCATAATTCGTCGGCATGCTGCCACCATTTTGTCACATCCCAGGTGCCAGCTGAGTAGATCTAGAATCAATCGGCTGGCTGTCGGAAGTGGTCGTGCACTGAACTTCCCGATAGACTGCATTTCGGTGCTGGCTTGTTGCAAGCGCTTGGTGTATTCCTTGAGGTCCACATCCACAAATTTTGCCACGTATTTCTGTATGGCGATTAGCTCTTCGATGTTGGCGGGAGCTGACAGAAGACGCTTGGTGATCGCGCCTTGATCTTCGTATAAATGGGTTAAGTCCGCCTCCAGTAACTCTAGCATTTTACTTGTATAGCCGTCCAGCACACTCTCAATGCGCTTTGTCAGACCGGTAAACAGGTCCTCACAGTTCACGCTGAATAATCCGAGATAGGTTAATTTCGGTGCCGAAGCGTAAACATCGGCAAAAATTTTCAGGAAATACTCCAGCTCTTCCAAATACTGCTCGTACGTTCTGGGTTCGGCCGTGAATGTCTCCATTCTCCTCGTGCAGTCAGATCGGATGATCTCGTTGAAAGTGGAAAACTTTGCCATAAACTCTTTTGGCTTGTCAAATTCGTTTTGTAGTAGCTTTTGGACGTCTGCCAAAATTACATTCAGCTTTTCTGGTAGGACTATCCCCCCCACCGCCGGTAACTTTTTCGTTTCATCCAGTGATTTCTTGCCGATTGTGGCCTGTGCAACTAACCCGTCCAGAGAAGGAAACTGTTTCATGACGTCGGCAGTCAATGTGAACACGTTCAGGACAAGCTTTTGTATATGACCGAATTCCGGTTCAAATCGTAATTCATTCCCGTCTAGAACAATCCGAACGAGGAAGCCCGGAAAGGGTTGGTAAAACGAAGCATCCTGGTCGGGAAAAAAGATTCGGTACAAGTCTTCGATGGAACGCATAAGAGTCGTCTGGATCTGTCGGGTGACCAGCGCCGAAGCTGATCTGACAAATGCGGCAAGCTTGGGACGCTCGCTTTCTTTAGTTGGCAACTGAAAATACAACGAAATTATTAGCTAATGTGCTGCAAGCTGTTATAGCATAGTGTTTACCCAACCATTCACTTGACCCAGCAAGATCAGATCTTTCGCTTGCTCTAACCATTTCCTTGTGATTTTATCCTTGCAGTAATCCACGTGGGCCAGGATCTTGGTTTGGAAGTCTTGCACGTCAAATGCATCCGTCCAAATCGGGCGGCAAAAGCTCTGTGTCTGCACGACACGGAGGTCATCGTAGCTCGGTCGTGCTTTCGACTCGGGTGTTTCCTTCGCAAAGCCTTGTTTGTTCTGGTACCACAGGGTAACGATGGCGCGACTGATTGGGTGACCCTGATTGAATACATCTCGCATGGCTTTACGGGCATGAAAAATTTGCAACGACCGGAAGAACATAATCCTCCGAATCACATCCAGACTGGGCAGAAGCATCGTTCGGGATAATATCACCTGCAGTTCACTGCTGCGGAAGACAAACTGTGCGATGGCACTACAAACAAGCGGATAAATTTGAATATGTAAAGATTCCAGATAAACAAACAGAAAGGCTTTAGCTTGGTTGTTTCAGCAACTTACCCACCTCTTGACACCTTTCAGGAATTCATAACGAGCATCTTGTGCTAATCGCTTGACTGTGTCGGGATAAGTTTTGATCAAATGGAAATCCAATTGGTTGAGAATATTATCCAACCATGAATCTGGGATTTCCATGGATGTTGTCGTTTCGATTCCATTGATAACAAAATACTGTTTTCTGATGTAATTCAAGTTCAACTGCCGATCAACAAGACGTTGCGGTACTTGTACGCGTAATCCATCCACCGACTCGCGCCCCAGCAGTTCGAATCGCTCCTTAAGGGCTTTCGACAGTTTATGTTGCTGGATGATGTTTGCCTGATTCGTCTGCCCTTCACTGGCTTCTTGCTGCAGAAATAACTCATCCCGATCGTACAGCTTCATGGCGGTAAGCTTGTCATGCATCGTTGTAGGCTCCGTCCCGACCACATACAGGATTCTCTGTCGAATACGCTCCTTAACAGGATCGGGTTTCCCATTAGATTTGCCATCTACGACAGACCGCGATCCCTCACGTTTAGGCAACGATGATCGTCTTTGAAATTTCTTAATATCCCACGCAGGGAGCGACTGGAGGTTTTCTCGCACTTGAACGGCCGGGGACTGGTTGTTTTCCAGAATCGTAATGGGACGAGTTACGTTGTTTTTTGGGCGAAGATACTCGTTCAGATCCTCCACTACAGGTCGTAGAGTTGTCCATAATGGCTTTTTCAGCGGCTGAATATTCTGGGAAAAGGGAAACTTTTGTGTTAGCTTTCGGGGTGTGATGTGTTTCGGTTCAGCGACACCCGGAGTTGGAAGGTAGGATACCAACGGGGGCGGTACTCCAAAAGATTTGAATGTCCCATCTGGCTGATTAGGGGTACTCATGACCTTAATAATTTCCCGGATATTACAATAAATCTGAATCAGGTCGTAATTGCATTATGCTTTCCTTTCATCCGAATGTAAATCGAAATCCTAACAGCGAAGTTCGGGTTACGAAATTGGCTCAGCTATCTGGGAAGCAAATTCAGGGTCGTCATTTTTGACCTGTTAAGTAAGCAGCTGGCAAACGGCACCGTATAATTTGGATTCAGGAGGACTTGCGCGTTCCGAGCATGGAGCAAGCGGAGGGCTATGCATTATTACTGCAGAAATGAAAAATCGATCACCTTGTGCCTAGGCAACATCTGCAAGCTTGTTCGCCACTAGTTATTTTTTCGTGAGCTCGGTTCGTGGAGCATACAAACTCAAGTTCGTGCCATGCACAGCTGCTGTAAGGCGTAAGCAACACTATAGCAATGTTGTACAAGCGATGCCGAATTTGCCGTGTATATCGCGCAGATGATACGTTCCTTTGGTGTTGAGCTACTATGTACTGTATTGTCCATTATTTTGTAGACCGAGGCAGAACTGTTTACAATTTTGCGCTGCTCTATGGTTGGGCCAAAAGAACTTCCAACGTTCGTCTCTGCCACAACCACGCGAGATGTTATCGAGTTTTCATTCGTCGTCTTTCTTTTGACAGCAAAAATTGATAGTTATCGATAACTATGGTTTTGAACTGCAAGGGGACTTTTCCCGTCTGTTATTATTATCCTTATGTGCAATGCAGAATACATTTCCTCATATTAGAAATTCAAAGCTCTACGCTAATCTATGTAAAACATACAGATAGACATTTATACTCCTTTAACTTTGCTGCGTCTTGGCCTCTTGGGATATGTACACGCATCTTCAGAAAAAATTACAGCGTCTGCGGCAAGTACTTACAGTATGCAAGCCCAGCGCACAATATACACGAAGTCTCGAAGATTTCACTGTACAGTAATTTACATAAAAATTAATCAAACGCAAGCATCGTATCTACGAATCAAAAACAGCTGGTCTCAGAAAAACAGAAACTATTCAACTGGAATATACTTACACAACATTCTATTGACAAAATGGTACTCGAAGCAGAAATCCTTTCGGAATCTACAAATTTGCCGTCGATACAGCTGTGGTGGTTTAGCTTGCGGCAGTTCCTTGACCTTCCTGGCCAAGGCGGCCACCCTGGTGTCCAGTTTCCGGTTGTCCTATTTTTTCGGGGAGTTGCTCAGTTCGAGACGGCTGGTCTTGTCTGGACTGTCCTTCCTGCCCCAGTTTACCACTCTGGTGGCCCTCTCCTGCCGGTGGATCATGTTGTTGTTGTCCTGGAGCTACCGCGGGCGCTGCATGCACCACCGCCAGAACTGAAAACAGATCGATCCGATACTTTATCTCACCAAATTTAGTAACTTTAGTGAAAACGTACAACTTATCGACGTTATACTGCAAACTGCAACGAGTACCGTCCGCTGTTAGTTAGATACAATTATTGTGATAAAGGATTGCAGCATCCGCTGATTCGTGACTGTGAGGAGCATAATGTGCTTTTGCCTATGTAATTTTTGTCTTAATAATATTATGGAGAATATTACCTGATAATGCGAGTAATACCAAAACAGTATGCATTGTTGCAGCAGAATGTGGTTTACGGCTAAAAACAACTTTAGAAGCGCGGATTGACCAAAGTTGCGTAAAATATCAGGAACTAAACTAAAGCTGTCGAAAATCAGGTTGAAACACAGTGCCAAACTGACATATCGCTTGATGTACGGTTTACGGCAAATTCCCTAATGCGACACGCGGTGAGGAGGTACGAAGTACGTATGATTAAATCTTTCGACTTGAAGAACTTGAAAAATATACTATTCAATAGAGAAAGTGCCGCCGGTATATGCATGGGCAGTGGTGAATTCTATGGATTTTGCTCTGCGCCTGCTGACTGGATCGGAAGTATACGTAGGTCTGTATGCGACGTTACGGCAAACGTACGGTGTATGCGACGAATGTGGCCAGAGCTCTTTCGTGCAGATCGAGATCCATAATATACATAGTGCGCGTCGCGGGATTTCACAGTAGGTACGCTCACAGTGGTTTAGACCCCTGTGTAAATAGATGTGTACACTAAATATCACATGCAGATGGAAGTGTTCGCCGAAACCATAATTTTGTGTTCCGCAGAAAACTATACTTGCGTCACGATGTATGTAGACGTACCGTAACTGATGCGTCCAGACAGTAGGCATCAGGCATGCTAGAGCATAGCGCACGTGTTGAAATTAAAAGCTATGCATGCGGATTGTCAACAGCTCGAACCCGCTTGAAGGTTACTCTTCACATTACTGAGCCGAAATAACTTGCACCTTTATGGCTACATCCAGTTTAAAAGCTTTGATTTTATTTATGATCATAAAATCATCATCTCTTTTCTATCTCAAAACGGAAAAGGACGTCCACCATACCAAAGTGTGTGACATTTTAGGTCAACCCACGAGAATATGGTACACCGCCAACCGTACATCAGTTGGTTCAGGATTTGCGTCACGTGCTGACTTAACTGTCGCCGTCCATACCAAAACCGGGCAAATCCTCTTGAATCCCCAGAATGATGAGGAGAAAATTCTGAAGGATTACTTTCTCACGAAAAAGTTTCCATACGATGACATGTTCCTTGATAACAAGGAAGGCATTAATTACTATATTGCGTACACGAAAACGTCTCCACAGAAGTGGAGAAGAATTTTGCGCCAGGTGATGGCGTGGATGTTGGAGCATAAATATCTGGAAACAGATACGAGGATCTTCTCGAAATTTGCCAACACTAAGAAAGACCGGTTCTTGCAACGGGTCAATTACAGACAGTTTCCTATACCGGTACTCAAGCAGTTCCATCCGTTGGTCGAAGATGAGTGCCGGAAAAGCTTGCTGCACTGTCTTAAGTTTGTGCACGAGAACGCATACGCACATGCACAACGTTTTAACAGATATCTGAACATGGACAAGGACTACTTTATGTACTATATAAAGACGTTTGCGGCACGGAAAGGCCACACACAAAATATCAGATTTCGTAAAGAAGCACTGGAATGGGCAAAGACAAAATTCTGTACCGAATACGGTGAGGTAACGGTCACCGATCAGGGCGAAAAGCTGCATGCTGCAATGCTTTACGATGGTGCTTACGGAATTACGTACGGTAGAAGTTGTTGTAAGAACTGTTCGACATTTACTGACAGAATCATTACTGAGTCTTTAGAAAGACCCTCCAATTGCCGAACGTGTTTACGAGAAATCCAGTTCGCACTTCACTGAGACCGGAGTCTCTGGACGCACCAGTCAGTGCAGGCAGCTGTACTGACTGTTGCTGATTGCACTGATTGCAGCACATCCTATGCGGTTTTTCACCCGATATGCGCACCCGTGGGTCTAGACAAGAATCGTTGTAAGCGCGAAGTGATTTTGAAACTGAAGACCAGTTTCTCGTATTCAGTCCTAGTAAGTAATAGCTGTTATCGATGACCTTCCCGAAGTAGTACACGTGCGTCTGTACAGACGATGCAAGAGGTCGATTCGAAAGAATTAAGCGTCCGCTTGATCAAACAGTCCTGCTAAAAAGCAACTCGCACGGCGGAAAAATTATGGATTTTTAGTTTTTCTGCGTTGTTCGGTTGTCACAGATTTTTCGTTGCTTGTAGACGGCAAAACGTTTACCTGGTCGGATTTGGGGTGGACGTGGTCATCCGTGCAAAACTACGAACCTTTCCTTAGTCACCAGGATCTGTTCGAATTCCGTGCTACGGCCAGTTACTTTCTGTGTAACTACACGTTGACGGAAAGGCGGCAGTTTGCTCAATATTGGCAAAATTACCGGAACGCGAACTTTATCACCATACATCCTCATCACATGTGAGTGATTTTATACGCAAACAGAACAGGTTTTTCGGTTCTTTTCGATTTAGAAATCTGTCCACGCAAAGCACCACAGTTTGTTGTTTCTTCCCAAGAGTAAAACACTTGCTGTACTGTGTACAGCGCAAGACTCGCGTAAAAAATCAGACGTTAAAATAGGCTTATTTCATTAACAATGTCAGTATTTGCCCCAAAGCTTATTAGACAACTGCCTTTCTAAAGGCTTCTGCAGTTTACTGCGGTGACCCGACTGTGTTGTGAACGTTCGAAGATACCTAAATATCAATATTAAATTTTATTAAAAGATTACCGCTGCGTGAAATTGCAGGAGGGACACTATTGACCAACATTACGTGAAGTGTTTATATGGACCCAAAGAGCACGTACCCCACATCCCTATGAAACTCTATGATAGTCGGCAGTTGATGTTCACGTTGGCCAGTGTTGACGGTTTCCGGTGCAACAGAGCTGGACCCTGCCAGATTCCAGTGCCTGGTCGCACCGCCGAGAAATGGATGGACGACTTTGCCTTTAACGATTTTTCATGTGCCCTGCTGGCCTTTTGTCCCGATCCGTGTTGCGGAGCGTACAAGAACCCAATAGACGACCCGTCGGACATTGATAAGTGCGCCAAACCCCACCCGGATTTCCCATGTCGCGATGGCGGCGAAACCGATGAATGTGGGTATGATGTGAAGAAGAACGACAATTTTCATGATCTGATTCAGAACCGGATGAATTTATCATGTGGTTGCAAGGATAACGGGAAAGAATGGAACCCACTGTTGGGAGTGTGCATAGACATCGATGAATGCATAAAAGAGAACCCATGCAATAAGGAAATGGAGGTGTGCATCAATCGACTGGATGGGCAGAAGCCGTTGTGCGTCTGTGATTTTGGGAGTCTCAGGATGGCTGGCACGAATCAGTGCATTCTGGATCCGACTAACTTCTACATCCATCGGAATGGAAGCGTTAGTACTGCACACGGCCCCGTCTCTGGGAACCAGACTGTGCAGTTATCGGATAAAGAGGCTATGAAGCTTGCTATTGGAAATATTGAAAGATTCTTTACACAGGATGCAGCGAGGCTGGTTTCTCCGTATGCCCTCTTATGCACAACGGTTTTCATTACAACATTCTCGTACCGTAATAGTCCTGTTGCTGCTGCTAAATAAGTAAGCCGAATCTTGGTAATTTTAGAGCTGGACTGGCAAATTCGCAGCGGGGTGAAAATAACGTTTTCTTGGTGGTTGATTGATCAAATGTGTTGTTTATCTTAGAGAAGAATAAGATAAATTCTTGCAGCTGTAAGTCAAAACCATGCTGGATTTCGATTCCAGTCATAGATGGACCAATGTTCCAATTGGTCCATCTTTAGTACGGCCAATAGCCAAATCACTTGGAAACTACTGAGTATAGTATCAAGTAGCAGAGATCCGAGGGAAAAAAGAGCATCAAACGGCAGACTTTCTGCGCAATTTCTTAGAAGTTACAGCTGGTGCTCGAAAGTGTGGGCTACGACGCAGCCGTACTTTGGAAAATTGTATGTTGAGTCGAAATAAACTACGATAGCGATTCACTCTGAGGACAAAAAAACTAATATCGCTTCTCTTGTGTTGCAAATCTGTACCTCTGCATTTATTGATCGTGCTACAGGATACTTACGGATGCTTTGAACTAAGATGCAGTATAGAAGATGTCGACATTCTGCTTCGCTGGATGCGAGACAACAATCTTAATTGACCGCATGGCACTTGGGCATTCAAGCCTTTCGTTATACAACTCTCTGTGATTTTACTTTACTGCAGAAGGCAAGGCGCTTGGGTTATTTCCGAAAAAGTTATTTTTTCCTGTGGGTCTTTTAGTGGCATTGTCGGACAGACGAATGACGAACGGGTGGTGGCTTTTGATTACTGCAACATTAATCTTCCCTGACATGCCATATGTGAAAACGCAGGATACCCCTGCTCCATCGTCAAATACGAGTTCGACAGGTCAGCAAATAATGTTCGGGACTCTTGTGTATACAAAGCGAAAATTGTATATAGTTCGCTATACCCACAAAAAATTAAGCGAATGCAGGTTTTTGCATAGGAATGGTTTGAACCATGCACTACGGATATTGTGATTACAAAATTTCAGTAAAACTACAGGTAATTTGATGATCTTAGCAGGAACTGCTTTTTATTATTAATCTTAGGATTGAATTTTCAATAATAACCAACCGGTATCGGTAGACTGAAAGGCGTTCCGAAATTCATCATATTGTGGCAGTAAACTTTTCGGTACGACAGAATTCTACGTACGTTTGTGGGACAGGTATAGTATTTGCAAAGAGGGTATAGTTTCTTTGACAGAAGAATCGTGTCTTTCAGAATCGAACAGCAAAGCCACCAGATGCTTAATTATGTCTACGAGAATCCAGATCTACATTTATTTGTGAATCCGCTGCTGTATGCCCAGTTCTTTCGTACCGAATATCTCATCTTTCTAGGGGCCCGAATAGTTACATATGTACGGGATTAACAATTACGTCGAGCTTCCACGAGAACTGCAGCTTCGAAACGAAAAATTAACTGACGATAACCGATAAAAATTAAACGCACTAGTGGTGCTTTCAGATCCACCATTTAATCTGGTTCCTCCCACGGGAGACTTCTACCCCGATGACACCGATGTTCCCGCTGATATGACGCGACCACCGTTTCTCACTATACCGTACCGCAGTACGTTCCAGGTTGCCGTCTATCGTTTGCCCGGAAAGACTCCGGAAACAACATCCTATTATTATACTCCTTCTTTGATTGTTATACCCAGCGGGACATCGCAGTTGTATCACAACGGAACGGACCGTTACACCGTGCAGTTCACGATTCAGATGTGGGACGCCAACTATGAAGGATTTATTAAACAAACACTGGC
>JAQGAU010005612.1:0-10091 GCA_034698045.1 Paramacrobiotus richtersi
TATTTTCAATTTGTACGTTTTTGGTCGGTATTGAAGGGTTGTTGTTATATCTGACAGTGAAACTTTTGTTTACATTTCATGTCATTTGAGTAGAGCACATTCCTGCTGTTGCTTTTATGTGACTTTCAGCTCGTTTTGTTTTACAGTTTTATTGTGTTTTCGGTTTTAGTTGTGTCGTGCGCTATTATGTTTGTTTTTACTAATTTTAAGCATTTGTTGTTTTGTTTTTTTGCAGCTGCTGATCTGTATAGATAATTTATTGCGGTCGTGCATTACCACACAATATTCTTGTGCCGCTTATTTTATTGCTGACAGTTCGTGAAAAACACAGTAATGACATTTCATACAGTGGTATCGTCCGTTCAGAATCGTGAACAGCGTGGTACGGCACTTCGTAAAAGATATGTACAACAACAATTCAGAAAGGTCGTTTTTCCGGAGGAATAAACATGAAAACCAGAACAACGATGAATACAGCAATACCGATAAGGATTCCAATGAACAACCGCTTGTTTTGACCCCAAAGTTTACTACGAAGACTTCTGGTCACCTTCTTGAACTGATACGATTCATGAAATAAATTGTATGCTCGCTCATGCAGATCATCTATTTTTTCACCTCGTTCCATAATATTTTGTACACTTTCTCGAACTCTTTCGGTTAGCTTTTCCACTCTTTGTCGAGTCACCTCCAAGCGTGATTTCGCTATTTCCTCTTTTGGTTCGCTTCGGGCTTCGCTGGATGCGAGGCTAAGCGAATCGGTCACAGAGCCAAACTGACCTTTAGCAGCCAAATAAGGGCTTAGTGGCGGACTAGGAGTGCTGGGCTCTGATGCGATGACCACATGGGTGCGTATTCTCTCGGTCTCATCTTCGTCGCTGGAGGAATAATCTGACGAATCGCGTGTGAATTGTCCGGGTCGAAGTGGGGGGAATCCAGTTTCCAGCAGCGTTAGTTGATGTGGATAGGCCATTAATTAAACGTGCGGGTAGACAATCAAACATTCTGGACGAGTTACGACTTTCGTGATTTACTGCTGTTACTGACCCGTGTGCGGAAACTGTCAGCATAACACAAAAAACCTGGGAATCTAAAACATGCATGTGTTCTTTCTGGATTTCTCCGTCTCCCTCCGTACGGTGAAATACAATAGCGGAAACGGTGCGCTTACCCGCGTACATTTCTAAGACTACGGAAGCGCCGGTCACTTCACCCGCAGTGTCAGGTTGCTAAGGAACACATCCGCTACATACATATGTACATATAGTCACATACATAATTACATTTTGATCATCACATACATCACATTACATTCTGTACACAATCTCCTGTAGATGGCACATGCTAATGCTCCTGTAGATGCGATTTCCTCTGCAGGAACATAATGCGAGTAAAACTATAGAACTGGGTGCTGAATTAAATAGTCAATCATTAATGCTTCAAATTAAGGATGCGTGCCGAATCATGGCCCGAATGCATACTTCTATAATAATTATATAGAATATGCTCTCCTCCTGTGCAACAGGTACATAAGTACATTTTTTTAATAAACTGACGTTATTTTTGCACCACTAAAACACAAGAAACTGAAAACGCCGGAAACAAGGCATCCTGTTCAGCACACAGATGCCGCTCGGGCTGATCGAATTACTGAAAAGATCTTGTCTGAACTGGCCGATGGTGGAGCCGTTCCCAGAAATGTCATGGGGTTTGCCCGCTGCGGTTCAGTATTACTAGTACTGATGCGCTGATAGATGTACTCTTTCCTTAACGATTCTTTTCTGTTTCTTGACGGATCTTCTTGGACAAACCGCATACAGTCGGTGTGCTTCCTGACCCCACGGCCCCATCGTTTCGAATGCCAATGGGACGAAGAGTATTCGTGCATTATGCTTTGATATTTGGTGACCTTTGCCTGCTCGGCCTGTAGTGCCGCTTCTCCCGCTTTCTTGAATGTTGCCAGGAGACAGGTCAAGGCAACCGTGCATCGGCGGGTTGCATCCCAGGTTAACATTTCCCCCCGCTCCCAGGGCGCTAGCGTAACGCCGTCCGGAAGCTTTCCGTCGGTTCTGAAAATTCCCGGAGGTTCCAGTTCTGTTTCGTATCCGGCAGAAGCGAACTTGAGCTTGACAGCACTGTTTAGTGTGGCAAGAGCTTTCTTTCTTCCCGCAATTCTCTTACAGCTGATAGCGTGCATGTGGTATCATCGGACGTCAGCCCTGCATCGCCGCATATGCACTGGTGGGCAATGCTCACTGGGCCTCCGAGCCGAAGGGCCACGGCTAAACGGTAGAGCGGAATCATTCAGCAGGTTTTCTAGGGAGCTCGCTGAAGTACAGAAGTACATTATATAGTGGCTGGTGTGTAGTACATTGTATAGTGGTTATAATATAGTAATTATAGTTTGTAAGGCAAGCATGCGAATTCTGTACAAGTATTGGTATTTCGACAACCGAATTTTCTGTGTTATTAAAGGGCAGATAATGCAACACACGTAGTAAATGTGAATTAAAATGTTTAACAGAGGTATAGGAGACATCACTGAAAAAGCCCAGATCCTAATTAATACATACAACTTGGCCAAACCGAAACTACGCACTGGGTGCACCTTCAGATGGAAATTTAAGAGATATGTCGATGCATATAACTTTTAATTGTGGACAAACTGTAATCTGACTTAATAACATAAGCCTGGCGTACGGCGAAACAAAAGATCAAAAAAAGATATTTTCTACCAGTATAAAATGGTTCAACTACCGGTACTATAATATGTTGAACTGCTAATACATGGAGAATCGCTTTGCGACCGCTTTGCTGTCACTTTGCTCAAGGTACTGCTTCGCGACATTTTTTTACATCTAAAAAACGCTAAAAACAGTTGTTTAAATAAATAATGTCCTGATCAATGAATAGGCCGGCTTCCTTCTCTCAAACTACGACTAGCATTATAGCTGACAACTTCACAGAGCGACAGAATTATAATTTGCGGCAACTTCCGAATCTGAATGTATATATAATACGATCGATCACCAAAAAAATACAAGCAGATTTTAAATGCCTCAGAGAAACAACGGGATTGCCCCTGAGCTAGCCGCGGGGACTGGGAGGGGGACAGACCGGATGGTACCCCATGATTGTTACTATTCGCGATCGGCGAAGACTAACAATAGTATGGGACGTCGTCACATAATCATATATATACAACTGTGTACGGTCGTCGATTCTTCGTTAAGCGTGGCTATAGCTAGTCTTTTAATTTGTTATTCACCGTATTAATTTGGCTGATATCAAGCTAATGCAGCGTGCGTTCTGCGTGAAGTTCCTGAATTATTAGATATGCTTAATAATAATATTTGTTTAATGGAAGTTTTGTATCACACGGTTTTGTAAGACATATGCTCCCGTTTCACTGCTTCAGTTTGTTACCTCGCCTTTTTTACGGTTCATTAACGACTGACAGCAAGGTTTTTACGTAACCCAGACTGGCAGACATATAATGGTCCCTGTTTGTATGTGCCACAAAGATCTAGAATCGACACGTAATTACCAAAGCAAAATTTTGTGGTAACAAGAACACGAATATCATGGTTATAATAAATCATCGTTAAATATCTATAATTCAAACGGCAAATAATTAAAGCCGGTGAATAAGAACAGCCGCCGTTTATCGCTGATACGCGTATTAGAACTTGACCAATCCTAATACAATATAAAAATGTACTAACAAGTCCCTCTACTGGTTGCTGACCACTATGCAGCAACTCCCGGGACATGCCGGTGCTCACAGTTCACAAAACTGTAATACACGCACACGTGTTGACAGCATATCAGGCCGTACATAGCAGGGAAATTGATCTGTTTTGCCGCTGTCCGACGCCTGTCCGGCCGAATCTGCTCTCGGTCTCTACTCTCTAGACGTGGATTTCGGTCATCCCTGTTATATGCATGCTGTCTCGGCCCTGCTGAGTGTGGACACGGAATCTCCCAACCTCGCGCAGCTGCCTCTCTTTGAACAGTTAACGTTACTCCGACTAACTGACAATCCTTGTGGAGAGTCACTGGAGACTGGCCGGCCTCTGGTCTTTCTAATCTCAATAGTGGTTGACGCCGTTTGCTTTTGTCACAATACGGCACTGTTTAATACGCTATTTCGAGATGTGCAGAAACGCGTTTGTCAGTTCAAGCAGAATTTGGTCGATATGCCTGAACGACTGCGCATAAGCTAGCTGTATTTGGATCATCCAAACTGGACGTCCTTGTGCAAAAGCTCTGAACGACTCCAGAATCAAAACTGTCCTCTGGTAGCATTTTGGGTAAATCGATAGCTCACAGCTCGGGAACAGATACTCTTCTCTCATGTCCCTGTCCTTTATGTAGCGACATCCTTTATAACAGTATTTATGTAGCGACAATTTGATGATTCACGGCCTCAACATCGGCACCATGATACATAATGGAAAACGCAAACGGCAAAACGTTATGTGTAATCGTATGACTATCATCTCTCAGAGGCAACTTGAAAAATGTAAAATAGCGTAATAGTCGTGAATATTAGCATCAGGTTATTTATGTACTGTTTCTTACGAGACAAATTAATCTGTTTATACTACAGTGCCTTCTGAGTCGGTTTAACAGTATTATTGTAATCTCCATTTTAACGGCTGCACGATATAACTCACTTCGAGCAAATAATATCATATAGCGGGTGAAAGGCCGATTTAGGAGGATCTAAAACCGGACTTCGTATGCGCCCTCAACTCTGCGATCTGCAACGAGCATTGTCCTTTGTCTTATCTCGCACCAGTGCCCTGTGGCTGTTGTACGATATATAACAATGTTGATTGCTGCACTCATATTGGTTGTTGTGTCCTAGCCACACCTCCTTGTATGAGATACGCCGCGACTGATTGGAGAAGGTGTGGTTGGCTCCGTCGTTGCGTCTCGCCGTCACCAACGTTAGACCGGTTGATCACGATCCGTTTGTGACGAGAATCCATCACGATCACATCGCACAGCACGAGGAGACTAGTTGTCAACGTATACGCCGAATGCCGACTTGTGTCAGTTAAGCGGTTCTTCCGTTCGACTGCGAAGTATTCAACGCGGAAATTTTCTGATTCTTCCTCTGGATCACCATGAGCCACAGCGTCGGAACATCGAACGGTACAAACAGTGTGGTAAGTTAATTCGTATTTCCATGCGTGTTGATTTTACTAGAAGTCGTAGTTTGAAATGCGCAGTCATAAGAAGTTGTTCGACCAGATTCCTTACGATACCAAACGGTTTAACAAGCATTTCTGGCTGGACAGAAGCTTAAGCAGAAGTAGACACTGGCCGGATGTATAGCACAACGAATCAACGATCATAAAATTGTTGCGTACGGTATAGGTCTGTAATTATACGTGTACGCAGACGGGTCTCTAATGGTTAGTGGACTTTGGAACGGTGAGCTGCCTGAACGGTAGAGATACGGACAGCAGTTCAAATGTAATGCACAGCGCTCGTTTCCGGCGAAAGTCGTTAGACGAAGACACACCGTTGGTACCTATATGATTTAGGCCGCTGTAGAGCATGTGCTATGCGGTATTTTATGGTGCTCTGATGCCTACATGTCGGCATGAAGTCAACCGAAATGCTGACAGACTTATATAGCCATTCAAATTGAAAGACGAAAGCAGTCTAGCACAACAGAACCGGTTTGGATGGCGCTGCCACTGGGCCCCGCTACCCAGTAGTATGCATGCATATGTATAAGCATTATTATTCATCTCGACTCTCGATAGTCGGTTATGAATGACAGAAAGCGCTGGGTATTAACAGCTTGAAATGGAAACTCGATAGCACAGGATGGTAATACATAACGGTCTCCGTGTACACCTAACGACGTTTGACTAGTTAGTTAGGCGGTGGTAAACGCCGGCATGGCATGCTGTTGAGCCGGACCATTTTAGATCACCGACCGCTTCTGTCGCGGATCGATCGATTGAAGTTCGTGGTTTTGTGCGCTTTGAGAGGACCTGCAGATGTGTACTTAGTTTGTCATTTAGTGGTGCATCGACATGCGAGTCGCGACGATCGATGTCGGACCGCGACTTCCGTCTAGAAAGGGGTTTGTCTGGAACTGGAGGTGCGGTCGCCGAAGATATGAACAGTGACATCGGTAGCCACTCTTATGGATTCGGTGTTAAAATTTAAACGAATTTCTTTCTATCAAGCATACCGCTGGAAAATACCGGAAGTGTCCTTTCCACTGATTTAGTCATCGATATGCATTGTTATGCATATATGGCATACTGCTATGCCTGCGACTACATACGATTACATCGTATACTTAGTACTATATAGATAAAACAAAACGCGGTTGCGCTATCACGCAACCAGTTCGTGTTATGAATTCCAAGTTTCTCAAGTTTTATCGAGTTCCGGCTTCTGAGAGATCTGTTCATCCATGACCTCCGCGCTACTTATTTGTCGAATGTTATTTCGCTGGAACCTAATTTTCGCACACTGCAGTGTAGTGTCCTTGAGCCCGTCAATATGTAACACCATACTTTTATATATGATAATATCGTCACTGTTTCAAAAATTTTGAAAAGCAACAAAGAATGTTGATTAAGTTGTTTTTTTAGCAACGGCGGTACCAGTTGTTACGGAAAATAAGATTTTTCAGCAAGCGCTACACGATAACCGAAGCCGAGATGCAAAGAATTGGAGCCGTACAGAAATGTGTGGATGTGTGAGATAAAAGAATAACGCAGCAGGAAAATTTATTGTGGAGGCTGTTACGTCCGGAAGTTCGGATGTGTAGAATGGGATACTTATTGCACGACTGATACTACTGGGTGTAGATAAATAATCGCTAAAATGATATAAATTTATTATACGCTGCGCGGTTTTGTTGATACATCTGGTAATACATATGTGGTCAGTTGGTCAAGTTCGTATGTGCATGCATATGGCCTTGTCTCTATGAAATCCCCAATTGCAAACTAGTTGGTTTCTGTTTTGTCCCTGGTTAAAATTTAGAAGATCTGCATCTCAGGATTAGCTAATCATGCCTCATTTTCTACTTATTTCGGAACTGGCAAAAATCCAGCTATCCGATTGAAAAAATGACCGTCAATTCGTTCATCCATATGGTAGCGCCTAAAAGGAGCACAGGAGATGAATAACCTTTAAATAATAATTTACTACTGCCACTACCGAGCATGACTGGTTCGAGCCCTTACACTACGATTCAACAGCTAGTTCGCCCAAAAAAGCGGTCTGCTCACTGTAGCTCACACATAGTAGTTGCCTGCTCACTGACTGGTAAAACCATTAATATATTGTTTACTTATATTAGCACTGCGACTATGCAGTTGCTTTGGGAAAATAATCTGAAGAAAATATTATTGTACAATATCTTCCAGCCTTCCACGTATTAGATAATTTTATTATCCGTGAAAACTGACATGTCTAGATTGTCGGTTAATTCAGTGACGAAATCGAAACAAAACAATACCTACTGCATGGTAAACAGAAACTAGTGCATATGTATATATTAGTACTATTTTGTCTTAATCCTTAGCCAATGTGAGTCTGCCGGAAGTGAATCGGAAAATTGCAATGACAAATTAACATTAACTGTACGTTACATAACTAATGAATATGATGTTCTACCAGGTGTTGAGTGTTAACGATAAAAAAAATGCGTTTCAGACATATCTGTTTAATTTTGGTTCACCTTAAAACTAATTACTAGTATTAATTTATTAATACCATAGTGCAGCTGAATATGTACAAGCATGCGCTGCGTGGCAGTACAACGTTTCTTCCGATAATGGCTGTACGAAATTTGAAGACAATTTTTGAATCCGTTAGCCTCCAAACTCGAAACCTCTCGATGCCGCGCGTGGACTAATCTGTTGCGCGTTCTGGGATGTTTTTTATATAACATGTTGCAAATTTCTATAACATATTTCTGTATTCTTGAATTCCGTTGGAGCTTGGTACGTACCTAAGTACTAGTGGAGGAAAAGATAAGTGTCTACGCTGAAATAAGTGGTGAATAATTTGAGCTACCGGTAGGGATTTCTGGTGTCATCTTCGCATTTCTTTTGACACCTCCCGTTTCACAGCGAAGAATAAATAGGCAGAAGGTATTGGTTAGATATCGATACAAAACCTAAAACCGTTCATTCTGGTATGAAATATATTCAAGCTGTTTGTGTGATTCAGACTCATTCAGTTTAGGCTTCTCATAGTTTTGATGAGAAGAATTCGGAGTCTGTCGGGCAGGGTCTCGATATCGTGGAAAATCCATGATCATCTTTCAACGTTTAATTCCTGGACCGACGGGTCAAAATGACAAAACAACAAGTCAGACCAAAATACTCCTTATCACACCTGGAACGAGATTTCAAAAAAAGGGATGGTTGTTGCTGGACTTTCAACGGACAGATCTAGAGCAGCCGGCGTTTGACCGATACTGCACTATCGATGAGAAGGGAAAACTAAGTTGTTTCACATCCGAATTTTGGGTCAGAAAGCTTCTGGTCGAAATGTGTTTTTATGAGGACTCATGCTCTGTATTCAGTCGGACCAAGTGTGTCTTGAAAGGTCATGGAGTGCTGTTTACGTAATCGCACGAAGAACTCGTTACTAACGTTATACTGTAGTCTTAAGTTCTGTTGAGTGAATTGTAGACCTTACGATTAGGTTGCACAGTTGCGTTACGGCAGTGGGCACCTGCCCTTATCTAGGATTCCAGGTGCTGGGATGTCAAAGCATGCATTACCCGTAACTGGAATAGTTCGTAGTCTTTTTGAGCTGACTGATTGTAGAGTAGCTAATGTTTTTATGTATACTTCTGTTACAACTGACATGACTACACTACCAATGTGTACTAATTATTATGTTTTTCTAGCAAATCAGATGCACGTACCCCGGATGCGGCTGCGAAGCTTTCGTTACTGCTGCGGACAATGTACGACAGTGCAACGTCTGTCCACACGGATGGGTACCTCACGGTATGGCTGTATTTACGTATATTATTAATATTAATAGTATTATGCTTCGTATCGATGCATACATTGAGAGAATATGCACTACGATGCTCATTGATTAATTGTAATATTTCGCTTTGCTGTAGTACAGACTTGTGCATATTTTGCATACTGAATATTAATATGGATGTGCTTTTTTGCAGCGTTGGACAAAATCGGTATTGTCTACCAGTGGGACATGCGAAAATACGAGCCGATCACATTCGACTGCGTTTTTGACATTGCCAGCTTGGTACTGTTTGGAACCCAGGGTCTTCCATTTCGGCTGCATGTATGCATGGAACGCTTACTGGCTTGCTTGGAAGTCGATGAAATTATCCGTATTATTGAACAGTTTGATTGGACATGGGAAGATTTTTACCGCGGTTTCAAGTTGCAGGTGAGAACTTCCAACCAAAGTGCAACTTATCTGACATTGATTTGTTTGTGAAATGCAGTAATCAGGTATTATGTGATTTTTGGTGTAAATGATTTGGATTTCGATTTGTAGACTCCAGAGAAGACACTGCGAAACAGCTGGGTGTATCCGACATCAGTGGATGAAACAATGATTTTGGGGCATTTTCTGAAGTATAAACCAACCCAAGCGGTGGCCACTCGCTTTCTTCAAGACATTGCCAACCAGAAAAAAGAAGACAATCCTTATCTTCAGTATTTCAATAGTTTTACGCAGCCACCGGAATCAGCATTACAGACATTTTTCCTTCAAAACCAGCAGAAGCACGTACCAACTGCCAGCTCAATGGGGACGTCGCCGAATGCGCTACCACAACCACCGTCGCTGCAGAATGGATCACCGCTCGTTCTGCAAGGTCTTGGTTCACCTCGTCCAGATTGTAATGGGTCTTTAACTCCCATGGTCATTCGAACGGTGCAGAACGGCACCATTCACGTTCAGCCAGAGTCCCACATGACAATGCCGCATGCCAATCAGTTCAGTATCAGTCTGAGCCAGCACCCACCCACGCCGACCGTCGCCACGCCTCCACAGCCGAGTATTCCCGGAAAACGTAAACTCCAGCCCAAACCAGCCGCACCGCAGCC
>JAQGAU010005613.1:0-10091 GCA_034698045.1 Paramacrobiotus richtersi
CTACTGTGCGCAATACTTCCGGTACCGGGACCGATGGCACGGGACAAAATATCGAGTTTCTTTAAATATTGGGGAACGCGCACTCTGTGACTTTGTTATTGAACAATACTTCCGGTACCGTGACTTACGGGACAAAACAAAATATCCAGTTTAGATGAATATTAAGGACTCGCACTCTGTTATTGAGCAATACTTAAGATACCGTGACCTACGGGACAGGACAAAATATCCAGCTTATCTGAACACTGAGGACTCGAACCCTTACTATGCGCAATACTTCCGGTACCGTGACCGACAGGACGGGACAAAATATAGTTTCATGAATACAGAGGACACGCAACATATTACTATGTTTTTGCGAAATACTACCCGTGCCGTATCCGACGAATCAAATATTTAATTTCATTGAACATTGAGGACGCGCATTCTACTACTGCGTGACTGCGAAATACTCCCGGTACCGTGACCGACGGGACGAACAAAGCATCATTTCCTATGCATCATTTTGAATGTAGCGGACCTTTGGTCCGCTTCGGTCAAAACGTGTAATGCATATTAGCTCGTAAAAAAATCTTTTAAAGGAAATACTTTCTGTTTGGGAAGTATAGCAATGCACAACCTCTCTGAAATAGCGAGCTCGCTGGCCAAGCGCGGCTCTACGTGTTCCCACCGAGGCCGTAGGCCGAGGTGGGACTTGTAAAGGTCAATGGTGTGAACTCGGGCTGTTGTCGTGTATCAATGTTGTATGACCTTTTACGATGAACTATATGATGACATACCAGCATAGGATGTACAGCCACCACCACCACGTAGCATGGTACCTGCTGTACGGGCTTACTGTACGGAGGTTAACCATCTTCGTGACATTACTATCCCAAAGATTAGATCTTTTAACAACATAGTACAGTCGTTATTGGTCAAAATACGTATCGTTTAACATAGTAACAGTAAGCTTGCTTCGGGAAACTATGAATCATATTTTAATATGGCCATTTGTTGGACAACTTACAGATGCCATCATTAAGCAAAACAGCAACAGCGAAAACGATCTTGAATGGCTCCGGAAGTGATAAGCCCCGAAGCGTCAACATTTCATCGAGATGCTGCGACCGTCATTTTCTTTAATTAAAACTTAAAAAAGTACTTAATTGTCAAGACTGAAAGCCTTGTCGTTAACAGCAAAGCAGACATAATCTAATAAAACAAAGTAATGATTAAGCTGACAAGAGTCACATGAAAAACAACAAAAAAAAGCTAGTACAACAACACATTACTTAACCCCCTTGGGGGCGAACATCCACTCGCGCACCCCAATGTGCGGGGGCCAGTTTTTAGCTGTAAACATCTTATCAGACTGATCGGCGAAAGAGCCAACACGAGCAAACACACTGTTCTTCCGACCACTTTTAGGAGCATAAACGGACACAAATCTGAGAACAATACCGAGAGCTTCAATTTCTGTCTTCAGATCCTGTCCATATTCCTCGACTGTTTTGTGGGGCGTATCTTCCAGCGGGGGAATGCCGTGCAGGCAGAAGTCTTTCTTCTCCTTTTCCGGTTTGGCAGGGCGCTTCATCAGCAGTTTCGACGTAACGATGTCTGCCCCTGGAGAGGAGGGCGGAGTGTCACGTGTGCCACGAACGATTTTCTGTCTTGCTACTGTAGACCATGGTCTCTCGCTGCTCGACGGTATTGGGGGAGGAGGGCTGTCGGCGCAAAGCAGACTAATATTTCCGTATGTAAGAGTGTGTCTTGAAATTGTGTGATAGCGGTCGCTATCACACAAATCGCATATGTCTGCGTCCTGAAATGTTACGTTATGGCATATGCAGTCGCATAAGGTATGACGATCGCATATCAACGCGTCCGTAAAATACCACAATGCGATCACATACATCCGTGTCCGTAAATTCAGTTCGCGAATAACGCATGCGATCCTGCCAGTAACATATGCGATCGCTAACAGAAAACACCAGTGTCCGCAAAATATCGTCATTTCCATTATATGCGATATACGATTTCCATACAGCTCCGAGCAGCATGGAAATCACGTTTTTCTGTTTCTTGCAGAGCATTTCGACTTCACTTTTATTATTTTAGTTTCAAAATTATTGTTGGAAACTTTGTTATAGGTTACTAATAAAAGCTACTGCATTTTAATGAATCTGACTTCCAACCAGCAAGAAAAGTGTCGCGTGATGCTTCACGTGAAATTATTCAGCAAGACGTCAGGATTTTACACCCACACCTTAAACGATTTAATTTAGACGTCCGTAATTCTGAATGTGCTCTTCATCTGTGACCAGGATTATCATTCTTAACAAAATTTTCATTCAAACTTTTTTTCAAACAAATCTTTGTAATTAAACATTTGGATTTAGTGATTTACCCGATGGTTTTGCATCTGTTTTACCTTTCTAGTTTTTCTTTTTGCTGTTTGCTGTTAATTGCTGTTAAATTCTGGTTCCCTTTTATTGTTAGCAAAATTTAAATTAGGAAAATCATTCATTCTCGCTGGATGTCGAACAACTGGGAAACAGTCGGTGCAACGGAAGCGATCACCGTAGTGCCCGTTCCCCATCGCTGTAGGTCGCAGACAACCGCTCTGAGTGACTGAGGCAGCCACTCTGGGTGCCTAGGTTAACGTTCAGGGTGCCAGAGGCAACCGTTTGGGGTACCGTGACAGCAAGCCTTAGCGGCAGTTGCCTGCTACTTCCGCCTAAAAATTGCTAGATAAATCCAGCCAGAAAGTCCTCCGGCCGTGATTGTAGGTAGAAAGGTTCCATCCAGCTGTATTTTATCCTTTTATTTAGATTTTCATTTACTAATCTGAATAAATTATCTGTTGCTTCGCTTTAAATATCTAGAATGGTTTTAATCAGATAGAAGTCTTCAAGGTAAAAGGCCTTGAAAACATCGCCAGTTTAAAAAAAACTCGCAGTGTGTGATAAGTTAACAGAAGTTTGTTTCAGGACACTAGTGAACGTTATATAGCGTATGCAATCGCAATGATATAGCATACGCCATCGTATAAGGGATGTGATCACATACGGACTTTACGGAACTGATCGAGACGTGTCCGTAAATTGAACCGCTATCGTCATCACAGTCAAAACGTTACCACCATCACGATGTTCGAATTCAAGACACACTCTAAACGATATTTCCGAGAAACCGATGCAAATTGCCAACAGTAAGATCAGCTGGCGATAAGGCTGGGCTTGTTGTTGTGCATTTATGACAAACGTCAACAATCTGGTATTGTCGTCTGGTTCCCGATAACTTTGTCGAGTTTATCAGTACTTGTTGTTTGAACAAGCGTGTTTGTTCATTGTAATAGTTCAACTCGGGTCTCGGGTTGTCAGATAATGGCACCACTTAGGGCTAGACTCCTGTCAAATCGGAGGTTTTGCGCAACAGAGTGCCACTACACGGATGTATTCAGCAGGAAGTACTCATACAATCCGATTGAAAGTGAAAAGATGGATCTCCATTGTCCTTTTGTCCGTTTGTGCGCGTAATGAGCCGTTGTTCTGCAATACGGTCAAAAAGTTTAAACAGTGATGCCGCTTTGAAAATCCACGTTTCCATCCGATTTGTTTGGACGATATATCAATAAATGCGCATAATTGAGACAATCATTCTGAACCAGTTTCAGCCGGAACGGACCGGTGTGAAATTATATCAATGAATGCGCATAAATCTGATGATCATTGTGAACCAGTTTCAGCCTGAACGTATAGCTGTGAAATTTTAAAATGAATTCTAAAATTGTTGAAATCCGTTTTAAGATTTCACATCCGACCGTTTTGGCTGAAACTGTGTCAGAATAATCATCACATTTATGCATATTTATTTGATGTATCGTCCAATCAAATCGGATGGAAACGTGGATTTTCAAAGCGGAATCTTTCTATAAACTTTTTGACCGTATTGCAGAACAACCGCTCATTGCGCGCAAAAACGGACAAAAGGACAGTGGTGATCCATCTTTTCACTTTTGAAACCACTGTATGGGTGTTGTCTGTTGTCTACATCCATGCACTGGCAACATTACCTGCAGTCTGCAAACACATCGGTTTAACCGGAAATTCGCCTTAAGACACATGTACAGGTGATTATCTACGCAACCTACCGTTCGCGATCGCTTGCACCGATTATCGGGACGCGGCTGAGCTGGTCTTCACGTGAAAACGAACAAGAAAGGCACTGCAGTCTAATCATTTGGTTCTGTCGCTTGACAGCTCTGTTACAGCGCATCGAAATGCTCAAGGAACCCTAACTCAATAAAACTTGGACATTGTTTTTAACCACCGTATTTTGACTGTTCTTGTTGATTGAACCTGCTTAGTATCGCAGTCTGTTTGTCGCGCTGATTCTGGTACATTAACCCAACCATTGACAAGGGAACCGCACGAGCTGTCGAACTGCGATCTGCTTGGCTTAATTACAGTAATTAGAGCTCGTATGCTTCCCTTGTGAGCTCATTCTTCACCTGTTGTTTGGATGACAATGAGTGCAGTTGACGCGGGGGTTTTGGGGAGGAGCGAGGGTGGTAATCGAGACAGCAACGTCATGTTGTCCAAGTACCGTGGACGTTTAATCGGGGCGTTGATTGGGGACTGTATTGGAGGCGTTTTCGAAGGTCGTTTTCCAAAAGCGCCGCCGAAATATGTGGAAGTCGCAAAGATAGAGAAAGCCATTAAACGACAACAGAACAAACCCGATCGTTTTCCGTATACGGATGATACGGCTATGTGCCATGCATTATCAGAATCACTTCTTCGCCATGGACGTTTAGATACTCGAGATGTGGCCGAATCGTTTACGAACAAATTTTATTCTGAAAAATCCAAGCACGGGATGTATGCTGGAGTGAAAGCGGTTTTTGCTGCCTGGAAGAAAACTAACTATACAGGCGATCTCTTTGGGCCTTCGAAAGCCCAGTTCGCTGGTATGGGATCCATTGGGAATGGAGGAGGAATGCGTATCGCGTGCGTCCCACTGTTTTGTGCTGAACGACTGGATGAACTGATTGAGATTGCGAAAACTAGTACACAGTTGACGCATTCCAGTATTGTGGGGTATAACGGCGCCATCCTTCAGGCTTACGCCATTTTCCTGGCTCTTCATTCCGATGTTCCAGATGCTGGTTCCTTTTTAGGAAAATTAACTGATTTTGCCCGCGACACTTTGGAGAAAAGCGAGAACGATAAGGTGTATACGGAACGCCTCGTAGCAGCAGGAAAGCTTCTGAGTGATGAGACCGTGACGCAGAAAGACGTTGAAACGAACATGCATCTGCATGTCGAGGAAACACACACACACGAGCCATAAAGGCCACCATGCCTTTAATGGCGAATATCTGACAACCTGGCCTGTGCTGTAGCACAGGCCCATGAGAACCCGCATATCGGGAAAAGCAGGCAAAAGCTGCAGCCACCGAATGATCTGCGAGCCGCATCGCAGTGCGGAATCGACAGCCAAAAGGCTATATATGTACCTCATAACTCATAATTGCTGGTCATAACTCATAACCCATAACTCATAACTCATAAGTGGCACTCATAACTCATAAACGCTGGTCATTGCTCATAGGCGGTGGGCATCAAACCTGCCAGTGGTCAGCTGCGGCCAGTGCCGGTCACTGATCAATGGTTGCACGGACAAATACTTCAAGAGTGACCACATCAGAGATCTAAGCAGTGGTATGAGTTTAAATATGTCAAACTCTGACGCTGCACAGTAACTAGAGTAATTACAGTACTACAACGTTCCACTCGTTGGCTTTTTGTTGTTCTTAAGAAACAGAATTGAACTGCACAGATTCAGTCATCTGCGCTCAGAGACTCCTCAAACACATTAAGTAACATAGAATTCAGTTTTACGTTTGCCGTGTTGGAAACACTGGAACAGCGCGTTCAGTGTGAGCTTTGTCAGGTGTTAAACATTAATCCCGTCTAGAGACCAGCGTTACTATAAGAGAAGAACGACATCCCACGGTACCGCACTCCGTCTCGTGGGTCCAAGGTCTGGGTGATGTTAGCGGGGTGCAACGGGTATGTACCGAGAACCACCGCTACATTGGTTAATAATTATGGCCTGCAATGACTGGCAGAGTATTTGTCACTGGAACCACTGAACAGTGACCGCTACTGACCATTGATGAGTGATGACCACTACTGATGATTGCTGACCAGCGTTTGCATAACTTTTATCTCGACTTAGTAGCGTTACGTATAAATATATCGTTAACGGATCTGGATTTCAGTAGTGATTGCTGCTTAATTGCCATAGAATTACTTGACTAACATATCGTCATATCAGAAGGCATTGTGTTGAGGCGACTACGCGTAGATAGCAGTGAGGGGCACCAGGGTGCGACCAGTAAGCCGCAAAAACCACCGCTGAATTGGTCAATATTTATGGCCTTTGCCAAAATAATTATACTAATTATGGCCCTTTGGTGACTGGGCCAGACTGACAGAGTATTTGCCACAGAACCATTGAGCAGTGACCGCAACTGACCACTGGTGGGTTTGACGCACACCGCCTATGAGTAATGACCAGCGTTTATGAGTTATGAGTGCGACTTATGAGTTATGAGTTATGAGTGCGAGTTATGAGTTATGACCAGCAATTATGAGTTATGAGGTACATATATAGCCCAGCCAAAACGCATATGCTGTGTGGCATACCACACAGCGCAAAACACCATCACACATGGCAAACCGCACAGCGCAAAACACAAACGAGCACGGACCGCCATCGTGAGCGGGAACGTACAGCATCGTCACAACGCTGTGGAAACACTGGGACATTCTGTCAAAGCCCTGGACTCCATTCCCATGGCTATATTTTGCGCGGCAAGAGCTTTACACCCGGTTCCCGGCATAGAGAACGCTAGTCCATTTGAAAGAACCATCATCTATGCCATATCAATGGGCGGGGATACCGACACAATTGCTACCATGGCTGGAGCGATTTCTGGTGCGTGGTTCGGTATTGACCATGTCCCTGCAGACTGGCAGAACATTTGTGAAGCTTGGGAAAAGACCTTGGATATAGCGAATAAGCTGTATGCATGCGCCAACGGTGGAAAGGAAGTCAACAGCACATCTGGATTGCAGGACTTTCGTCCCAAAACAACAGAAAACGGATGAGTCGTGAATACAGACTGTACAGTACTTGAAACTGAAATAGCACCACGAAAGGTGACACTGTCTAGCTGATTTGTTTTTGTAATTTTTTGTAACGCGTTACAGTTTGCGATTAGACATTATTATCAAGGGTCTGTGCGGTTTAATTACTCTTGTTTTTTACACATGGAGTTTCCGTTAGTTAACTGGTGAAGAAACTGCTTCGTGCGACTATAGTCTTCGTCCGGTGATTAGAAAAGATTAGAATTTGATTTTTCGAGTTGCTTTACCATGCTGGCCACAGGCCTGAGATCGTTTACCAGAATAAGTTTAATGCTATCCGTATAAAACTGGGAGAAACTACACAAGTGAAAAAAAAACAGGAGTATAGCTAGCCGATTACGTTTCGGATTTCCAGTTCCAACGGATGACATTGTCACATTTCACTACAGTACTGCGGAGCGGAGACCTTGTGATTTCTTTGCAAATCGTCGGAATCTGGGCACAAATATCTTCAGCATCTCGCATTCACAATCAGAACGAAACTACCCCCGTCATAACCAATAGCAACGCCACTGGAACCTTTCCGGCAGTTAATGGCACACGCTCGCTCTAAACCATGGTTCAACGTCGTTTCCAAACAATACGTAACGGCATCCCAGACCCGAAGAGTTCCTGCAAAAAAATATCCAGGAATACAAAATCCAGCCAGAACCCATAACGTGCAGAGTTCATTGACCAATAGTACCATCTTCCGAACCGGTCAAGATAACCGGCAAACCGGGATGAAACGCAACAGCTGAGATATTCCCGGTATGTCCCGTCAAAGTTTGAACGCAGCTTTTGCTCTGCAAACAGTACTTTCGGTTTTGCAGTTGTTCGGAGTAGCACACGGCTTTGAGTCACCGTACCTGATAATCCCATATTTTCACCAATTATTCATCGCTACCGCTAACCAGCAACGGCTTCGTCACCCTGATGATAATCAATGGCGTTGACGCCCTTCTCATGTCCTTCCAAAGTACAACTAGGCTGTGCCAAGTCTAAGTGCCAGATCTAAAACAAACAGAGACTGACCAAGAAGATCTTCCAAAACCTTTAACACTAAGGCCATTTTCTTCCCAGTGTTATAACAATGGGTGAAATCAAGACAGCCGCGCACCTGGAACCGTTGAAAAAAGGCGCATCACTGTTTTTAATAACCAAAACATGGGTACACAGTGTCCAGAAATCCGTTTGTGCGCCGGACGTATGTTTCTGAAATTTTAAAAGTTTTGGAAATTCATTTAAAAATTTCACAAACATACTTCCGGACTAATTCTGTGTCAGAACGATCACCATATATATGTTCATTTATCTTGAAAGGTTTTAAAAGGTTGGAAAAAAGGCTGAATTATTTGAGAAGGAAACGTGTTTAAACTTTTCACCGTTGTTGCGCAATAACTGGACGTTCCGCGCACAAACGGATTTCTGGGCATTGCATATCCATGTTCTGGTTATTCAAAACAATGATGCACCTTGGTTTAACGGTTACAGGTGCGCGGCTGTCTTGATTTCATTAATAGTTATAACAATGAGTGGAAAATGGCCTCAAGCAAGTGGTAGCCAGCGTTCGTCTGTCACTGCACTACGTCAGGACGTACAATCTCGAAAACGATAATACACTTCTGCCGCGACTGGATACATACTGTACCGTGATGGTGCAACTGAGCGAGGCGCTGGCGAATGTGTTAGTATCCTGTGGATTGATAACAATCTGCATGACGTAATGCGTATGTCCCTGAAAAGTCTGGATACATTGCCATTCCTTGTCCCAGTCCCACAGTTTGATGGTCTTGTCATCTGCATAAAAGCAAGATGAAGCCAGCAGAGTAACGTATTGCCTCATGATCAAACTCACCACTGCAACTGAGCACAAATGGTTGTGTTGGATGAACGGCCAAACACCGGATATAATCCGCATGGGCCTCGAAAGCGTGCACTCCTTCCAGAGTGTTATTATCGAACGCCCGGAATTGCCTGTCGTCCTGCATGAAAATCTCAGTTCATACGTCTGACAGTAATTAATGCGATATGAATGCATATACCGAACCGGTAATAATCCAGCTTTTGCGCGGAACAAACTTGGAACTTCTCACTGGCAGATCGCAAACTTTGAAAGTCCTCACCATCGTCTACTTTTGTAAAGATTCTCTAATGCAGCTGTTTACGGGGAATGGAAGTATGCACGTACCTGTGTTTCATAGTTTATATAATAGAGCCGTTATATCTCTAGATTCATACATTTCTACGTCTCGGATTCCGCCGTTTCGAACTACATTTTTATCTTTCAGTTTATAAGGATTTAATCAATTCAGGTCCAAAGACATTTAGTCAAGGGTGTGCAGTACGGAGAGTTTTTGCAAAAATTCCACATTGGAAATTTTTTATCGAGTTTTGAAGTTTTTAGAAACAGTGATTACAGGTGGCGTATACGTAGTAATTCGTTTAACATTCGGTTAAACCAATGGGCAAAAACAAACTTGAACCGTTACCAAACCGACAGACATTTTCATATAAGCGAACCGGGAAACTATGTGCAGGACATTACAAACATGCTGTTTTAATAAAGAGGGAAGCGCCAATTACTCAAAATTACGTTTGCATAGGAACTGAAGTTTAGATTAAAGTGAAATTGAATTCTTTATGAATGTTGATTAACGATTTATTGCGCAACGATCGTTATGTGTAGTCACAAAGGTTTGGAAATAAACGTTTGGGAATTAGGACCAACATTTGGGCGTCCGCCTATGGCTAGCTCTGCGATCCGATAAAATACCACACTACAGTATAAAAACGTACACTATTCTTGCAATAATAATATACGGTAAAAATACTGCCTTTCTGCACAGGAAGAAGCTTAGCAACAGTTTCAAAACATACAGAAAACAGTGTTCGCGCAAAAACGATCAC
>JAQGAU010005614.1:0-10090 GCA_034698045.1 Paramacrobiotus richtersi
CTTATATATACATTGCCTTCGGCAATGGTATACATCAGTGTACCCCGATGCAGTAGTGTAGGACACGTCTGCATAATGATGATCGTTCTGAACCACTTTCAGGCAGGAGTTAAGTTACTGTTCTTCCGATCACTTCAGCAGCAACGGGTTAATCAAATTAACGTGGTGTCATCAACAAAAACATAGACTTCCGTCCCTTGAGTAAGACTTCTGGGAACTGGGAAGCCAATTTAGCAAGCAAATAAACAGAATTGGCAACAGCACGGAGCCTCGCGGAACACCACTGGCCACGTTTACTTATGGTGAGGTTGCGTTGTTCACAATAACGCACTGTTTACGACCACTCAGATAATCGTCCACCGAAGTGATCAACCTAGAGCGAAGACACACTTCGTGCAAGGCTTCAAGCAGTTATCCATAATGGGCACGGTGAAGCGCTTTACTGCAGTCCAGAAAATTAATCTACCAACCACGTCAAAACCAGCTTCGATAAAATTTCTGCTTTTGTCAAACAACAAAAAGTATAGCAGATGGGGCGAAATCCGCACGGTAAACAAAACTTAATTTTTTACGGCTTCTTCAAAGATCTCTGCCTGTGCAGACGGGGATTTTTGTTCGAACAAAGCAGACCAGTTCACACGGTGAAGTGCATTGCTGAAGTACACAATGTTTTCTTCACTGATTCTCCATCTTACAACTTGTTGGCTGTAAAGGCGCTTCTTGCTTATACTGGTCGTTAATGCTTGTGCTTCCGGCAACCGTGTGGGCGAATCTGGAAGCCCATGGCCGCTGGTCCGAAATTGGTGTCCCGACTGATGCGGACATGTGCCTGTTCAGCTAGTCGGTGACCTGCGCTGAGCAGCATGTCGCAGTTCGTGCGGAAACGGTGCCCAGTTTCTACCGCACAACCACAAACCCACAAACAAACCCCAACCAGGATAATAAATTTATAATAAAAAATAAAATTATCTCAGTAGAATTTATAAATTATAACTATGACTTACATATAAATAAAGTAAAATACTTTATAGAATTATAATAAATAATAAAATATTCATATAAACGTTCCGGGGTAGTTTCATCTCGCGCTGCGTTATATGGCTGAATCACTCGCATGGGCTGCTTCAGGCTTGGCTGTCGTGAGTGATTTCGCCATGGCCAGCTAGGGGAGTTACACTGGCTGCACACGTGCACGCGATCGCCGTTATTGATCGTGGGGTTAGCTGGGACGATAACTTTAGACCGTAGGCGGTCGGGCGGCAGATCAGGGGCGGTGTCAGCTGGACGCTGCGTGATGGCTGCACCAGTCGCGCTGGCTGCTTCCGGCTTGGCTGTCGTAATGGAGTTCGCCATGGCCTGGGGAGTTACACTGGCTGCACACGTGAGCGCAATCGCGCTGAGACGGGGTGTGGCAGCTTCCGTAAAACTCGAACGGTTTGCTTACCGAGTTCCTTGTGACGAAAGGGAAACGGACCGCTGCGAAGACGCCGGGTGCACGGCGAGTATGGGGCCGCTGCGGATCTTCTGCGGTTTTGCGAGCTGTTATTACAGCGAGGTGGTCAGCCGGTTGGTCGAACCGGCAGTCTGGCACATTACCGATCGTAGGGTTAGCTGGGGCGAAAACTTTGTACCGTCGACGCCGTGGGCGCTTTGGCGGTAGGGGCTGTTCGGGGGGCCGGTTACGTTTGTCCTGCCGAGAGGCCGTCGGGCGGATCCTCCAGTTCTATGGGGTTTTCGTGCCGAGATTCCATAGGTGGCATCCTAAACGATGGCGGTGTGCAGTTGTCCCCAACGGTGTAAAATGATGTTAAATGGTTGGTTAATCGCCGCAAGGCCACATCTTGTTTTGCGTTCACTGCAAAATCCATCCGTAAAATCCATAAAACCATCGAAAGCGCGTTACACTGCTTGCATTGAGCAAAGCGAAAATGAATTGATCAACACAGCACGAAAATAGACAATGGACGCAGAATAGTCCGGCGTCCATTGTCTGCAAGTGGGTCGATGACACACAAACTCCTTCAGCATTCATTAACACCACTTACTACACCAACCACGATGACTACCCTTGTTGCGCCAAGCAACCCTTCCAGCTAGTAGAGGTGGAATTGGCATCCGTCGGGCGGAAGAATTAGCTTTACCGGCCTACTTGGCTTCGATTCATTCCGTTTCCGGCCTGGTGTCTTGTCGGCTGCCTGCTTCCGAAGAGACCAACGTTGCCGATGCCTTCGAGCTCTGGGAAGGTCAGACCGGTCTTTCGGACCTTCCTGAACCCCAGCTAAGAAGTTCCCAGCGATTTGGGACACTCCGCTGTGCAATGCGTCACTCTCGTCGCTGTTTAACATCTTCCGAGACGATGAAGTTAACCGCGCAAGGTTACTGGCCGCCTCGAAGGCCGAGTCCGGTCTTTGGTTAAATGCACTTCCTTCCGCGCACATTGCAAACCTCCTAGACGACGACACACTACCAGTCAGTGTAGGTTTAAGACTTGGCGTCGATATATGCAAGGCCCACCGTTGTTCGAAATGTTACAAAAAAGTGACAAAAAAAGGACAGCATGGACCGCGGAGAAACGAAAACTCAGACTGTACTCTTACTTGGAAGGGAGATACCTGTTCGCGCCCTTGGGCTTCGAAACGTTTGGGCCATGGGGACCTTCCGCCATTTCATCGTTGAAGAAATAGGGAAACGTTTAAAGGAGCATACCGGCGAGTCCCGTTCCCACGAATTCCTTCGCCAGCGAATTTTACTGCAGATTCAGAGGGGAGATGCAGACTGCATCTTTGGCACCACGGATAGCGCGGAACAATTGCACGAGATATATATGCTTTGACCGTGTTCTCTAATTGTGTTCTTTCCGATTTTCTCTAGTAATATGTTGTTTCTTTAACGCAATGTTGCATCGTGTAATGTCCGAGAGTGGCAAAAGCTCGAAGAAGCAATTAAAATCGTAGTTACTATTGTAACTGTAAGTAAATGACACCGCTGAGTAATCATTTGAACTGCTAGGTGGCAATATCTCACACGGCTCGGTACACAGCATACGGGTGATACTAAGCAAAGGTCAAGCACATGATCCGCCCTGGAAGGGAAACGTATGAGCTGCTTCCAGTTGAATTCCTTTAAAGACGTCAAAAACTTCCTTGCGACAGCACAAGAAAATATTAGAAAGTCATGTTGAAATCACCCAAAACCATTACATTTGATAGCATTGTGACCTCTAGTCTTATATGTTCGACAAAACAAGGGATGTGTTCAGAAACTTTAGCCGGAGAACAGTCAAACTAGCAAGCAAACTAGCAAGTCAGGAGACTGTGTTTCAAGTTCTGCGCTTTCCAAATGTGAACGCCTGACTGCTCTAAAAGAATTCCGGACACGTGAACAAACTCCACCACCATACGATACGAAGACAACATGCTATCAGGATAGTGTTCTTTATCCCTTGTTCTAGAAAGTGCTAATATCTCACCAGCACTGCAGAACTACTCAACCGCTGCCAATTCACATTTTACACCGTTTATATTGCAGTGTGATTGAAATCGCAATTCTGCCTTTCAAACGAAACAAATGATCAGGATTCAGTTGCTATTACATTCAAGCAAATTATGTTATTTGTAATTTGTGCAGTTCACATATGCTTTTTTTGCGTTGCCATGCTTCCATCTTGATTTCTGGAAGTTTGTTCTGTAATCGATCATAACCGAGACTACGTAAACGACGCGATAAACAATTTTTTAGTATACACAGACAATGTGTATATGTGTGTGTGTTGAAATGCTAAATTTAGCTCCCTGACTTCTACGTTGATTTCCCATGAAATTTATGGTTTTCTGGTCATGTTTTTGTGATATCATTTCTTGAAATCATTTATTATCATGGAGGACTGGTTCCGCGGGAAGAATTTCCCGAAAGGAACCAGGCGGACGGATGTCATGCACGAATACGAAGAACTCATTGGGTATAAATTCCCGCTGTCGAAAGATGGAAACACTTGGAAAACGTTTATTCCAGTCATGAACCATTTGCATTACCTGATACTCGCCCAGCAGGAAGCTGAGGAGAATACGGCGGTGCTGGTGGGGAAGATGGAATCCAAATGAAAGATGTCGAGGAAGAATTAAAGAATTTGAAGCTGCAGCACGCCGATGCCATGAAGACCATTGCTGATCTACAATCTGCTGAAGTTGGAAAGCAGTTGCCATCCACTTCACAACCAGCAGAAGAAGATCAGGCTGTGAAGAAATTGCCCAAAAAGCGAACACTGGCGCAGGTGGTCGGTGGAAACGCTGGCGACCCGCCAGGAACCCCGCACAAGCCACGGCAGGAGCCAACTGGTTTTCAGCCCGTGAAGTCGAGCCGAAAGAAGGTTGTTGTTTCCCGTGGAACGAAGAAACCAAACGTGAACAACCAGGATGATTTATTTGACAGTCTACGACTGAAGGAGCCTCCTCACCAAGATTTCTGCGTACGGAGACTGGCAAGAGATACAACGGAAGAAAAGCTGACGGAATATCTCCATCGGCTGAATGTTAAGGTGAGATTTGTTCGTGTCCACCAGCGAAAGACAAAGGACCTTCATGGTACTACTTTCGCTCGCGTCGGGACGTTCGTAACCCACCAGAAAGGGATGATGGACGGGGAGAACTGGCAGGAGAACATCTCCGTTCGACCATGGATTTATTATCCGAAAGCAGCCCCTGCTACAGGACTTTCGGAGCCACATGGGTAGTTTACGTGTTTCTGGGTTAAAATCCCTTCGTTTGTTTGCAATGCAGTTTCAGAATGCACTGATTAGTTCGTTTTGGTTGTAGTTTACGGTGATGTCAGTGTTGTCGCTGTTTCTCATTTGGATACCTTTTACGTTTTCCCGGCTGGCGGGAGGCGGTTTTTGTTCCAGTTAGTGAGATCTAGCAACCTGAGCAGGTTCCCTGCGTGGAATGCTTGGGGGCTATCAGACTTGGTATGTCCCACAACGGGGTTTGTCTGGTTACGATTAAATACAATAGAATACAATACAATGATAGTAAAGGCTAAATAATATATGGTATGCCACTTCAGCTTCGCTTATGTTCTTACAGGTAGATAGGTACATGATAGCGGTATGTGTGTTTTTGAAATATCCAGACAGATTACCGAATGCGGTACAGCTTAATTCATTTGAAAGCCTGAATCATCCTCACCCGGACGGAAATAGGCAGTTGCTTGCTGGATGAACCACTCGTCACCCATGCGATGCACTCGCACCCAGCATGCCACCGTTGCTGTCTGTGGAGGAGAATATTGCAATACATCAGCCTCCAGTGTAGATTCACAGACTCGGCCAGTTGCACCGAAATTCGACGAGGCAAATGACGCCTTCAAACCAAATACACCCCTTGGCAGATCTTGATTTCTGTAAATATCATGCAGATAGTGTCCCTTTGGTGCCGCAGCAAAGACATCACCATACTTCCAAATAAAGTACTGGTCCGATTCACCGTGACAATAAAGTGCTGCCCGGCAGGTAAAGCGCACGTTGCCGTGCTCAGCAATTGCGTCCGTCATGCGTCCGATAAAAACATCTTTGACGTGCAGTCCTGGTATCAACTCGTACTGTTTGACCAAGCACTGGCCATTACTCTGTGCTGCTCGACACACCTGATAACATTTGACGGTCCCGGCCGAATCGCTCGTTATATTGTGGATAAACAGGTGGACCGCCTGCGCGGATCTTGCGTGGCTATAAAAGAATCTGGTAGACGTAATGGGCGCTGTGGCGTTAGAATAGATCAGTGTGTTTTGATGGGTCCACGTGATTTTATCAAGGATAGCCGAGTTGTTAATAATACCATCTGTAACATTCGGTTCGCAGGGTAGTATCAACATACTGTCCTGTTGTCGCTCTTCTGCGCTTTGGATGGCTGCTTTCACCTGTGCCGGGTGTGCGTCTGCCGAAAGCGTTACAAGGGATGGTTTCTGTTGCATGGTACATCCCTTTCCGACCGCGACAAACAATAATGCCAGAAAAAACATCGTGCTGTTCTTTGGTTGGCATGTGCAACTCCAGCATGTGTCATGTTAGCGGCCACCCAGCTATCGTAGGCAGTCTATTTGTGCTCGCTCAGTAATATGAGAAAAACCGCTGGATGCATTAGTCACAAGAGTACGCGGAAATCCGTAGAGCTTCTAGAAGCTTCATTTCGAGCTTCAAGAAGCTCCGCAATATTATGACAGTAAGTAAGTAACTTGCTGCCCTGCACATTGCAAGGAGCAAGGTTTCCATAGCGACCGACACCAATTTGCGTAGACAAAGACAACTGGTCCTGAACTGGAGTAATATTGTAGCCCTAATTATCGAGTTCATGAGTTCGGCCCGCGGGTGGGCACCCGAGTTGAGGTCTTGGGCCGCAGTTTGCTAACCCTCCAAGGGCTAGGTACTTACCTCATAAACATAATAGTAAGACATAACACCACCCATACTTACGTGTACTCTTTTGGGCACCGTATCTAGGTAGTACCACGTTCTGTGAAATAGCTCTTTTCTAATTGTAAGAACTTCAACACAGTACGTATAATCCTACAAAGTCCAAAATGACTGCCTCATGCAGTTTTCCCAGCAATTTCTCGCTGGTCACGGCTGAAAATCTTTTTATCGCGCTACATAATATTAAGACATTGTTAAAATTTTCAACAAACAATAGTTATACAGACAATAACTGTCGTAAGATTTTGCCCCACAGTGTGTTGTTAGTCGTGGCGGCGAGAGGGAGATAGCGCAGCGTCATCAGATTCTGACAACGCCTGTCAAAGCGCGCTGTATGTTGAGCCTGTAACGGAATTCGAACGAGACCGGTAGCAACTGCTAGCTTTTAACTTACATTAGAAGGAATGTAACTGTGCGCTACTTGTGCGTTGTTCAGTTTCCGAGAATGTTCTTAGCAGAACTTTACATTGCAAGAATGGCCCAGTAATATTCCTGTCAACCTCTGGAAATATTAGCTACTTTTTGCTGAAAATGTGAGCTATTTGCGCTAATATCAGATTATGTTCTGTGAATGTTGAATTATGACCATTGTTTGATCTCTCTGTGGTCTGTGCTGTAGTCCTTGTTATTTTGTTGAGTGGAAAGTGTCTGACGCTCGAGCGTTATTAAACGGTTGTGTCAGACGTTAAGCCATTAAATCATCATCCAGACTTGTATCTATGCTTTCCAGTACTAATAAGTTCTTTGTCTCAGCGGAGGGTTTTCATGAAGTTGTTCCGGCTCTCATAGAAGTTGCTGTATTCGTAGGGGACCTGAGAAGCGAAATGAATAACGCAGCTAGTCAAAGCATACATCACCCGTTCCCTGCAGTCATTGTTCTGCTTTCTTATGCATGGCTTAACATAAGTACCGGAATGGATCACGGAAATGGGGTTTTTAGCTAATGATCGACTGCCTTGTGCAGTGATCGCTACTGATCGCTACTGGACGTTAAAAAGCAACAAACAAACAAACAAAAAAGAAGAGAATTAGATGGTCCATGGACTCAGATCGTGGAAACGTCAACCGTGCCATGATAGTGCCCTGGCAAGCCGCAATAGACTTGTTTCTCAAGACGGCGGCTTGTGCATTGCACTGTCCAGACATCAATTACACTTAATACAGGAGTCGCGTCAATGTACCCGATAAGCCACAGTGCCACACTTGACTCCCTTTCTCTCAGTGCATGTGATAGAATGTCTGTTGCAAATATGTAGGTCAGCTCAGTTACAAAGACAGCCAAGTCTGAATGCTACCTGGTACAAAATGAACTGTACGAGTACTATGGCAGTGTCGCCTTAGTTTTTCATACATGTATGATCACAAGCAATGATGCCTGTTTTCGGATTTGGTACCAACGCAACTTATAATTACCCTACGCCAAGTTACACAGCAGTGACGGCACGTGTACTGTACTTGGCCTCACAAGTTTCGCTAAACGCGTTGACATGTTGTAATCAATTATTCTGCTAACGTAATTTATTTCGTCGCTAAAATATTCCAAATGGCCACAGTAAAGATGGAATCCCTATTTTCGCATCCACAACGCAAGTTCCTCAGCGGTCGTCACGCGAACCTAGGCAATACGGTACTGGTCAATACTGGAAAACTGCGCCAGGAGAGTGATGAATGGTGTCTGGGATACCTGCAGGACGTCGAGGGTGACCGTGTGTTCATCGATCTGGTTAGTGCTCGGCTTCCGCCCTGCTGGATACGTGCCCAGTTTGTCTGGTACCATCATTGGATCCAATTTGATCGCGAGATTCATCCCGTCCACAGTGACCCGCTACGCCCGCCACCACTGAATGTTCAAGTTGCTTTGCGCAACGAAAAAGGCGGGCCTTATGTCTTCCGCCCTGGGAAGCTTTTGAATCGTCCATCGCTTGACAATATGTATCTGTGCTGCGTGAGTGTCAGGACAGGCGAAATGGTGAGCGACAATGCCCAGAAAAATCAAATTATCTGTATGCTCGTGCATCATTGGCAAGTGGTTGCATCGCTGCCGACGAGTGAACCATCGTTGTTTGGGAGGCTGAACGTAACCACCAGAAGACTGGATGAAATGTCCGTTTTGAAGGTTGTCGTCAAGTCCGAAAAGGCCAAAACAATCGGAATAGTTGATGAAAATGTAATAAACCGTGTTGTTGGAAGGGCCATTAGCCACGCCGGATTTGATTTCAATGGCGGCACGAATAACTGCTTGCATCGGGTTTTTATTGGCTTTAGTACGAATAGGGTCGTATTCTTGCTTTTTGATTGTTCTCATTGGGCTTATGGTGACCCGGGCCAACGACAATGGACCGTGATGTCTGGGTGGAAATTCTCTGCGAAAATCGAGGATGACTTGGACTACCTCAAAGGAGAGGGAGTGCAGGACATTTGCACCCGGGATACCTGTACCACAGGTGGGTAATTCTGAATTCAACATGTTCCTACAATAAGCACCTGGACCACTGCTGACAGGTTTATATTACAGCACCGCTTTAATACCACACTAAATAAGTTTAATAGGGTTATTTCAAAACGAAGATATTCTCGTCTGTATCAAAGTACGATGCGTTACGGTCTGTGTTAATTGCTAATATGTCTGTTTATAGAAGCAGCAGAATCCGCAATCCGTATACTTCCTTGGGAGCTTATGTCCAAAGTCCTACACTTCTTGGATTTCCACTCTCAGATCAAAGTGAAACGGTAAGACACCAACAAGGATTCACAACTAGTTTCAGATGAATGACCTGCACTAAGATTAGCTAAACACTCGGCGACAATAAAAAGTACTGCATTCCATGGTGGTAGAATATCGGAAAAATTAACCCTTCATCAGCAACAGATGCTGTGTTGAGCGTACTCAGCGTAGTATCTATCGAAGAAACTTAATAGCTGAGAGCTCAAGAAATCGAGTGCTGTCCTTCGTGCTGGATTCCGCGCTCTGACTGCTGCTGCTGTGTCATTATATAAAATACGTGTGCTACTTCATTTAATAGCAGCAGAAACAGTTACTGTAGTTTGATTTTCTCGATTGAACATTGCCCTTGAAATTTTGGAATTTTGAATGCTCAATTTCCCAGCATGCCAGACGGAGTTTTCTCTCCTGGTTTTTGGGTGGTCGAAGGGACCTAACCGTGGCTGACGTACTAGCTGCTGGGGGAAGCTGCTCGCGGCGACCTGGTCCTTTTGGCATCCAGCCTTGATCCACGACGTTCACTGTAAGTCTGAACGCATGTCCTGTTTCTTTTTTGCCACAAGATCCTGCCGTATTAGTTTTTACACAGGAAAATGGTGACACACGCCCGCGATCAACCTTGCCCGCACTGTGGCGTGAATTTCACGCGGATTGGGATTGGCAGACACACTACTGCTTGCTCTGTTCGTATTCCTCCTGTTTCTAACACTCCCGCCGTTCAGACCCTTAACGCCGTTCAAACTTCTAACGCACCCCGCCATCCCCTTCAATGTTTTTTGGACGGTGAGCAGTTCTCACTGCCCAAAAGGATTCCGAAGCAAGTACGACTAGAGGTGGCAAAACTAAAACTCACTTCACTTCGTTAAACTAAAACTAGACCAAAATTTTTAGCGATTAATTGTCAC
>JAQGAU010005615.1:0-10089 GCA_034698045.1 Paramacrobiotus richtersi
CAACAGCCCGGACACTTTTCCCCGCAGTGTTCTATTGGTGTCCAACAGCCCGGACACTTTTCCCCGCAGTGTTCTATGGTGTCCAACAGCCCGGACACTGTTCCCCGCAGTGTTCTATTGGTGTCCAAAAGCCCGGACACTTTTTCCCGCAGTGTTCAGTTGGTGTCCGACAGCCCGGACACTTTTTCCCGCAGTGTTCTATGATGTCCAACAGCCCGGACACTTTTCCCGGACGTATTCGACAGGCCGGACACTGTTCCCCGCAGTGTTCCATTGGTCTCCAACAGCCCGGGTACTTCATCCCGGGGGGTGTTGATGGCCGATGAATTTCCCGTTTTTGCTGAAATAATTCAGTGCTGAAATAATAATATGGCTAATACTGGATTAAAGAGCCAATGCTAAAAAATCCAAGCTTCTGTTGATGATGTTCATCTTTTAATTTGGCAGAGCTGTTGTTGACGAGTCTGAGCAAGGACAGGAAAGGCGAACCCCGTTTTGGATGAGTGACGAAGGCTTCCGCATTGCTTCAGTTCGACCAAATATTACAGAAATCTGCGCTGCGTAAGGAGTTTCACTCCACACATTGCTACAGTTTACATGATTGTGGCACTGTAGTTTGCGCCCTGGCTCGGTATGACAGTTATCAAGCGCGAGCGACGCGTGCTGTTTTTTTCGCTTTATTTTGGATGCTTTATAATGGGAAGCATTCCGAGAATGTGATGATCCCGCCAACTTTAAGCTGCTTGTTGGAGCAATAATTCTAATTAGTGTGTGGCAGAATTTTGTCTTGTCTGCAAATTTGCGGATTAATATTGCGAAAGTGCTTTTGGAAACGCGTTTTGTACAATGGCAGAAGAAAATGATGTTCGCCATTTCGATTTGCGTGCTGTTTTCGAGTTTTTGTCAACTGGTAACTATCCAGTAGACTGTTGAAGTAGCAGTTATGTGCCATTGCCGGATGCCGAAAATGTACGGCATCGAGCTCATGAAAACATGCAGACTTTGTGCGAAGCAATTCCGCCGTTCCTGCATAACCAAGACGAAAGCAGTAACCGTTCAGGAATTGGTTTCGAAGGACTGGAAGTGCCAACCTTGTCGCCAGCAGTTGCTGAATGGTATTTGTGGTATGCGATGCGATATAGGGATATACACTGCGTGATATGTAGTATAGTGCCTTTATGTGATTTCTAGAAACCGCTCTGTCGGCTAGTGACGAGTTATGTCAACAAGCGAACCTGGACGTTTCAGCTGCTGACATCCAGAAAGCTGGTGATCAGGAGCAAAACCACCAGGTTAGTACGTAACTCCCTCCTGCTAAGTAAACCTTTTGCTAACGTTGTCCAAGAGTACCAAGGAATACCAGTGGATGCGCATTAATTACGGTACTATAAGCGCCGAGTTTTCGTCACTCGTTTTGTTGTAGCCGCTTCGGGAAGCCGGATTTGGGAGCCAGGATGATCGCATCGCATTTGTTGTTGCTCGACGGAAATGAACTGATGTGAAACACAGTAAATTGTCAAAAGATGTACGCAGAGTTGAACAATATTGAAAGCAGTAAAAAGTTTTCGAGGTCGCTTTTGCGTTATAAGAAAGCCGAGGTACTGTTTCCTGTTCAGCGATCAGGCGTCGAAGGTATGCACTGTAACGATTATTTGAATTTTAGCAACCACTTCTTTGCGTGTTAATTGGCTTGAGTTCTTTAGTTGATTTCAAACTGTTATCCCTCAACATTTCTAGCTTTGTGACGAATATTAGTACGAAATTTATGTACCTTAAAGCAGTACAACAGTCGCAGTACAAAAAGAATGAAGCTTAGCACCTTTGATCAACTGCAAAGTTCGCGGTCAGCTGATTGAAGTGCATCAGTTTAGTGAACACTGGATAATGAAGTCCGCATGATGGAGCACTATGTGAACAGTGCAATGCTTGAAGCGCGCTCTGTAGACAAGCGTTCGGGATACAGAACTCCCCGGCCCTCACTGCATAAATTGGAGAATAGTGTTCGGCTCGAAACGCACTCTGAAGACTTGTGCGTCCGACTATTAAAGCATTCCTCGGGGCGCGGCCAACACCGGTGCAGTGTCCCGGCTTGCCAAATAACCTAAGAAATTTCGTCCGGCTAGCAGAACACTTCCCAGGTCAGGCAGCACACCGGGGAACAGTGTTCCGCTATTAGAACACTCTGAAGGATAGTGTCAAGAGTACAACACACTCCGGCTCTTACGGCACAGACTCGGGAAAGGTGTCCGACTTTCATAACACTCACGGGAATACTAAACACCCAGGCTCTCGCTGCACGAAATAAAGGAAACCGCTCGGTGTGAATAACGTTAGTCCGCTTCTTGAGCTGTGCGGGGAAGGGCCCGAGAGGTAGAACACATCGGTAACAAGCTTTCGGAGTAGATATAAAACATAACGGTGGAAAGTGATGGCGCTAGCTGTGGTACACATTGGCATCGGGAAAGCCACTCCCAGTCTACTGTTGGCCACTATATAAGGAAAAGTGTCCGGGCGTAACTGCAAGGAAAAGTGTCCGGGCGGCTGGGGACCAATAAATCACTGCCGGGAAGAGTGTCTGGTCTGTTGAACACCATAGAACACTGCGGAAAAAAGTGTCCGGGCTGTCGGACACCAATTGAACACTGCGGTGAAAAGTGTGCGGGCTGTCGGACACCAATTGAACACTGCGGGGAAAAGTGTCCGGGCTGTCGGACACCAACTGAACACTGCGGGAAAAAGTGTCCGGGCTGTTGGACACCAATAGAACACATCGGGGAAAAGTGTCCGGTCTGTTGGACACCATAGAACACTGCGGGGGAAAGTGTCCGGGCTGTTGGACACCAATAGAACACATCGGGAAGAAGTGTCCGGTCTGTTGGACATCGTAGAACATGCGGGGAAAAGTGTCCGGGCTGTTGGACACCAATAGAACACATCGGGGAAAAGTGTCCGGTCTGTTGGACACCATAGAACATTGCGGGGAAAAGTGTCCGAGCTGCTGGACACTATGGAACACTGCGGGGAAAAGTGTCCGGGCTGTTGGACATCAACAGAACACTGCGGGGAAAAGTGTCCGGGCTGTCGAACACGTCCGGAAAAAGTGTCCGGGTGAGACTGGGTACCAGAAACCTGTTTTCGGCAATAAAAATTGTGGGTGGGCAAAATTTACGGCGGACGTTTTTTCGGCCCTCCGGACGGTTTTAGCGGTTGCGGGGGAAAAGTGTCCGGCGGACAGGTTTTCCGTCCGGACGGTTTTAGCGGTTACAGACGTTTACGCGTCTGTTAATGGAAAATATCGTTGGAAACACATCTCGTTACGACTTCAGAATGATTACACTTAATACGAAACTCTAATTAAATGAATCTAACAATACTGCACAAAGTAATCTGTAAAAGTGAAGATGTGTAAATGTTAATGTTATAATATCCAACATGCAAATATACTAAACGAGCATAAATATGCACTTGACATTGATATGAACCGATCGTCGCCAACAACAATCACATCGACCAGCTTGTGTACTTGACAACCGGTAAGGTCATACTCAACCGCCATCGGGTATACAACATTCATATCCCAGACTACAAAGTAAAATACATATATAAAAAGATAATATAATAACATAATAAATATATAATAAATGAATAACAATATAATAAATCAACTAGATATGTGAATATTAGAACAATTACATATCTGTGAATGATACCGCATGGACCATGGTTTATACTGCTGATACCTTTTGGTACATTAAACCGTGATTCGATAATTTGGTACATACATGCAGTTTACACAGGTTTTACCGCAGTTTGGTCCTGAGTGGCGATGTTTAGGATTACAATCTAGTTTGAAATTAGTAATCAGCGGCTAACATAGTCGGTTTACTAGTAGCAAAAATACAGCCGAAACGGGTGAGGCAGTCTTAATGAATCCTAATAACCTCAAGGCTCGCAATCCGGATTATGGAATGTAGACTGCAATTAACAATAAATTTTCAAAACAAATTTCTGCACTCCATGGTTCTAGATGATGTGGCATAATTTCAACCAAGAAGGGAAACAAGCTTTAGCACAACTTGCAAACTGATTCTACAGTGTAGTACTTCTGGATTTGCTGGCAGCAAATCGAAGGCCACAGGCTCGGATTTGTCTGTCTTACATGCTATATTAGCACTGGCGAGAGTACTATAGAAAAAGCTTGTACAGAAACTAACTGTGAACAGAAAGGCACTCCTCGCGCTGTCATTAAGAGTTCTCTGTGTGCATTTCCAACAGCTTCAACAATGTCTTTTAAGACTGTCTGCGTGTTTCTTGTGTTAACCGTGGCCTTCCTTTCTGGACCTATGATCAGAGCGGCACCAAAACATCCCGTTAAAAATGTTCCCGGCAATGCAACATCCAATGTCGAAGTATCCAAGACCTCCAACAAAAGCTCCTTAAGCATTCCTCCATCTCTGGTAGTACCAGCAACAGGTGGTGTTAAGGATCGCAGCCCGAGTAAACATCAAAACCGGGCGGTCGGAATCGATGCCGGACACTTCAACAACGGCTCCTCCAGCGTTCCTCCATCTCCGGATCAGGCAGCAGCAGTACCAGGTGGTGACAAGCCCAAGAGGAGACATATGACCAGGCGGATCGGTGTCGGTGTCGAACCGATGATCGTCTGACCACGGCCTCGATTGCTGGTCAACTGTTTGCGGAACTTTATGTTGAACCGGATACCGAAGTTTGATGTGGTTAATCTATGACCATGTTATGTGGTTCTACGATTAATGAGTACAAGACCAGAATAAAACTTCCGAGTCTGCGTTAAAGTTGCTATCCATCTTGGCATACGTAGCAAGTAACTGTCTAGTACTCTGTACGCGATAATATATCTCTACGTTACGAGTACATTGTATGTTTTATGCAGGGCATATCTGTTGCTCAATGTGCTCATCGCGTTTTATTGCGATCGCATCTCATGAGAGCACCAATAGAGGTCTTGCCACTGAACAGGTGACCTTCAAAAATTTATATAGAAAAGCATCACGTTAACGAGGTGTGATCACATTAACGAAAAATTACAAGAATCGGCGACGACGGCATGATATATTCTATCATACTTCTACCATACTTCATATCACGGTGTGCCCTTAACCTCAAGGAACCCATATAAGGGGTTAATTCGTCGAAACGGAAAGTGTCCAGATGGGCGGAAGACAGTGTCGGTTACACGAGGGAAGTTTACGATATTACAGTACTCGTAGTCGCGATATCTTATTACAATAGTCGTATGTGTCACATAATCTGTGGCCCATAAAGGGCGGATGCTTCGAAGCAACCGAGGAACGAAGAGTCAGTATGATTCGGTGCCATTAGCGTTCGAAATGTTTGGCAGATGAAAAGTTCTTTCAACCTCTTGCAGTCTTCAGAAGCCAAACACAGAGCTCACTTGCTGGCCACAGAGCACAGAGACGGTTTGTGCATGATTCTTTGTTACGCAAAAAACGATGCTCGTCGCATTTGCCGGAATTGGTCAACAGTATATTATTAGTTTTAGCTGTTTGGCTATGTAACAACAACGTAGTCAATAATAAGTAACCTGACCATTGCAATCGTAACTAACATTTTAAGCTGCTTAATTATTTAATTAATAATTAGTTAACCAAGTAATTAATTACATGCATGGTTGTGCTGCGTATATTGAGATGCATAGTGCATAAAAATGTAATACTGGGAGGTACACAGAATACAGTAACATCATATTTAATCGGCACAAGCGCGACCGAATAATTAATTTTTACCAATCAGCTCTATACATGTATGTAGTATATACACCAAAAAGATTGGCACGCTAACTGTACAAAGTACCAAAGTAACACACATAATTATATACAAGAGCACATTCGAATTTATCATTGTTTGTCTACGGCAACCCATTTACACTGAAACTGCTTTAATTTCAATACCGGACTACAGTCTGTAATAGCTTCCCGGTCGGTAGCTTGACTCCTAACACGCACCCCTGGCTTTCGGTACGCTCGGAGATATGGCCGGATGCTCGAGGAACTGCAACCTGCAGATCAGGGTTTTTTCTTCAACAAATCCGACACTATTACAGGTGCGGCAAAAGAAAAGGTTCGTCCTCCTTTCACCACCTTGTCGGGCCGACTGATACTGATGACCTTTTCTTTTAAGCCTTCTGCAATCCGAGAGACACCTTTAACCGGCGCGTCTGGTGCCGTGATCGGTCCCACAAAAACGAACGCTACCAACACAAGAAACAGCCATGCAGACTTGAAAACATTGTTCATGCTGTGTGCAAATATGTAGAGCTAACGACAACGTGAGGAGTACCTGCTTTTAAACATTGGGGCGGTTATATTAACTGGTATTTTATAGTAAGGTGCTATATCCGAGCCTCTGGCAATGGAGTTTCTGTCGGTAAGTACCATACCGTTCAAAGCACTACTGATGACTATGGTCTTCGTTGAATTTGATGCCATGTCATACAAATATTACTGTTTTTATGTGTTGTTGTCTCTGGACTCTGTGTATTTGTTGGCTGGCTTTTCTTGGTATTCCGGATATTTTGTTTGTTATTCGCAGTCATTGCGGTTATTTCTTGTTATCGTGCCCAGAACGATTAAGTGGTCGTTTTGGCAAACTGCATGAAAATAAATTATTACTTCGAACAGAGCCATTATAAGGTAAGCGCTTGTCTTGCGAGAATGTACTTACTTACAATCTCTACTGGTCACCTACGTACAGTAATTTACTGGCAATAATAGAAGCCGCAGAACCTCCCCGGTGTTTATTAAAGTTAGAAGTACACATCTGTGATTTCCGACAGCTACTTTTGCAAACGAACTAAGGCGCGCAGAAACTAACACAGCACAGTGCAATAGCAAAATGACATGCAGCAGCAGCCGACGACAAGATCAGGCTGCATCGTTGAGCGGAAGTGCTGGTTACCGGACACCGAAACCAAAAAACGTCTCTGTTTGTACACCCTTGCTCTAAAACACCGTATGATGAAAGCACAAAAATACATCGTATCGGTTAAAACCTGTTGACAGCGACAGTTCCACACGCAAAAGATTAGGCTGCTTGTTCGGCCGATTAATCCGGCTGTACAGGTTCAACTGACTAAGGATATGTGCGTCCAAATGATCTAGAGTTCCTTTATACACGATCTGGTCATCTTCCTCATCATCCTCTGGATCATGGTTCCACCGCTTCCCACGATAAGAAACGCTGTCACGCGGATCTCAGATCTGCATCATATCCGGACGCTACGAAACACCACACTTCGCAGTACAGGTACTCGTGTGCAAGGCAGACTTTGCAGTTGGCACGTATCAACAAGTTTATGCGGGATTCGTATACATTTGTACTTTTGTAGTCTAACGTATACTACAACTTCGAAAGACAGCAGCAACGAAATCCCATTCCCGATACACCGCAATGCTGTTATGAAAACGTGACTGCTTAGCAGCTGATATTCATTCGCGATCAAGTTCCCAAATCAGTCGTTAGAGCTTTTCCCCTGTTACCATTAGTCGGCTGAACTGTTACTATAACTTGTCCTGCTAAGAATTAGCAGACGCGAAAAGTATCTACGACCCCCCAGTTTTCTTCGCTATAGCTATCGCTAGCACGAAGCATGTATCTGTACTGACACCCATTTAGTTCGTGAACAACGTCATCGTCCTAAGTCAGTTTGATCTAAAAGGTCACCATGTGCATAAGGCTTCACATGCATAAATTTATGTACATTCAAGGTGAGGTCGAGACTCTAAAGTTTAAACAAAGGTCGCTGTATATTCTCGATAAGCCACGCACCGTGTACCGAAACCGCGGTTATGCTTCGAAAACAAATACAACCAACGATCAACCTTGGCCTTAACAGTGCGGTTTCCCACCGCCGACCATCGAATGCGATCAATCCAATCATCCACTAGCTTGACATCAGCTAACGTCAATCGTGGCAAGCTGTTGTCGAACGCGGCCTACCATTCGTTCGCCGACATTGGTCTCTCCAGAAACCGCATACACGATCACGCTGGCATCGCGGTATTATAACAGTTCTTCGTCATACATGTCCATAAAAGTTGTCTGGATCTGTCTGCGGTGTCAGAATGATGGTCATGTTCCGTAAAATCCGATTTCGACACATTCCGACAAAGACTTCAACGGTGCACTGAACGCGTCTACAATCACTTGCACAGGAACCAAAATCAATGAAATCGTAAAAATCAGAACATTAGAAAATAAATCTGAAGAAACGCGTAAGAGGGGTGAAGTTGTAAGCGACATGGGCAAACTCGGCCGGCTTAATGAATCACGCTATGATTAATGCAACGCCCGTCCCGTTAAAACGTGCGACATAGGGTCTACAAACTGGAAAACTAATTTGAGTATCGAAGGTACCTTGTTCGATTGTCATACTGCTGCGTACTAATCAAGTAAGTCGAGGACAAAAGAAATGAGTTAATGCATGCAGATCTTTTATAATGAGGCATACACGAAGTACTAGTATACGGAAATACTTTACATAAGCGGTAGTGAAATATAACGCATATGTAATGGGATTTATTGTTTTATTGTTGTTGTGACAACAACAAAGTAAGTAACTATAGTACCTTTAATTTGCTCTTGTATTTTCCCGTACGGAGACAGAGTAGCCCAGAAGGCACGTATGCATGTTTCGGATTCGTACATTCGTTCTGAGTCCGCGAAAGTATACAAAATATTATGGAACGAGGTGAAAAAGTAGATGAACGAGCACACAGTTTATTTCACGAATCATACCAGTTCAAGAAGGTAGCCAAAAGTCTTCGTAGCAAACTATGGGGTCAAAATTAACCAGCGGTTGTTCATTGGTCTTTCCTTTTCTTTTTTTTGCTTATTTATTTTGCATATTTTTCGTTGCGTGTTTCTCCCCATTTTTACTTTGGCTATACGTTTTGAAAGTTTTCCTGTTGCTCATTGACAGGAACATCAACAGCTCATTTCTGACCAAATCCGACAAAATTACATTGGTTGCGGTGCTGAATGTTACCCCTGCTGCGGCGTGTTTGTGGTAGAATTGAATTGAAGGACGCTTTTTATTTAACAGTTTCAGTTTTACGTCAGTAACAGCAGTACTTAAGTGCTTTATTTCTGTTTTTGGCGCTACTACTACTTTGACTTCACAGTTTGAAAGTTTTAGCGGTCGCCGGTGTTACCTGAAAGGCAGTTCGACTATGCAAAACATTCCTACTTTTGACCCACATAAAAGCTGAGTCTAGCAATAATTTCCGATGGGACTACAATTCCGCCCAGGACAGATTTCTGAAACATAACTTTTCTACTAGTAATAAATGAAATGAACAATTTCCGAAACATGAACCAAGTCATAGCGATATGGTTCAATTTTGAATTGTTTCGATTTTCACCGCACGTTTTGGATGCTGTTTGCACCTTCGGTTTATTGCGCTGTCTTCAAAACAGTAACCTGCTGACAGCACAGCGAAATGAAAACTGCCGTAAGTTTGGACTTAAAGCCGTAATGCGCGTGGCGCCGTGGTACACTAGAAAACAGCGTTATATAATGACTTTCTGCGGTTGCCAGGACAAAGTACACTATCGAACACGGCTCGGCTAGCCGTACACCTAACACCGTACTTCTACCTAGCTATAATCATAATTTAATCCTAATTACAATCATAATTATAAACATAATTATAAACATAATTATAATGACCATTAGAATCATACCTATAATCACCATTATACCTATAATCACCATTAGAATCACAAATTATAATCACAAGTCATAATCCTAATTATAATCATAAACATAATTATAATCATAACTATAATCTTAATTATAATCTTAATTATAATCTTACTTATAATCTTAATTATAATCTTAATTATAATCTTAATTATAATCTTAATTATAATCTTAATTATAATCACAACTTTTATCACAATTAAAATCATAATTATAATCATAATTATAATCATAATTATAATCATAATCATAATCATAATTATAATCATAATTATAATCATAATTATAATCATAATTATAATCATAATTATAATCATAATTATAAT
>JAQGAU010005616.1:0-10087 GCA_034698045.1 Paramacrobiotus richtersi
GGCGCAAAAGCAGTGCATAACACACCGTACAACACAAGCAACACACAAGACTGCTCAACAAATTCGAGTGGACATCTACATTCAGAACTCGTTACACCATCCACTGGCAAATTACAAAACCATAAAATACTCAGAATCAGGTTCCTTCATATATAGATGCGTCCCCCATCATTTTGCGGCGATCCACTATCTCTTCAAACTTCCCAGTGATCTTCCAGTGTGGAATCATTGTCGCTGCCCGGTGCTTCGTCGTCGGCCACGGTTTCTGCAAGATGTCAAGTTTACCAAGGTCCATGTGGATTTCCACATAGTATATTTTGGTTGATTTTCGAAATATAAATTTAGATAAAAGTACTCCAGTTGGGAATCGAACCCACGCCATACGATCTTCGGGCCTTACTTCCGGGTATTACTATTACCACCAGGCGAGTGAGCATTACGGCTAATAAAAATTTATTAACACAAACACATTTAGCAGCGGCCCTCAGAGGGAATACGGGCGGAAGGGAATAAAACCGTGCCCGGCGACCAAAAGCGCCCGTTCTGCGCTGGCGACGGGACCTACGATTTTGTTATGGTATACGGACGAAATGTTTGTTTGATGGAACGCGTGAAACTGGAGAAGCAAAATTCTGCCAGCTTTTTCGACACTTTGCGGCGGCGACACGGCCCGCAAACGTTTTTTTTGCCGGTGAAGCGGGCGACGTTTGCTCTCTATACGGCCGAAGCTGAAGCCGCCTTTGAATACAACAAAGTATTCTTTACCATTCTTGAACGTACCTCTGAAAAGTTCGCGCTTGTTGAACTCTTCCAGCAATTCATCACAGTTCAATTGGTCTTCAAAGACCCAGTTCTCGGGATTATTCACGCGGTTGTTGTCGTAACCCTTCCATGCGACGCAATATTGCATCCCAGTCTTCGATCCCTTCGTTATTTTGCGCTTTTCAACAATCGACTCTATTTCCCACTCATTAGGGAACGGATCATCTGCAACAGAGGTAAGACATAAAAAATGCAAATACGATACGTTGATGTCACAAGAATTATCAAATTACACAAGAAACTATGCCGATGCCCATTTCATGTCCGACAGCGAGATACCATAAATATTTTTATCGCTACAGTTTTAGAATAATAAGAATGGCAACTACTCAATCCAAAACATGTTAAAGATCAAAAAAATCCGAGGTCAACCATTTAGCAACTCACTTCTAAGAATGTAATATTGACTTGTGAGTTACTACTGACATTCAAACGCACGAAACCGTAAACGCACGAACGGCACTATTTTATCAGATTCCCAGTATGTTATCGCGAACCTTCATCTTGGGTGGGCTCTTCGGCCTCTTTTACTTCCTTGTGTGCTGCAATGTTCTTTCGGTCTTCCGGCGTATTCGAACGGCTCGAACCTATAAGAACATTACGAGATCACGAAACTCGGTCCGAGAATTTTAACGCTATGCTACAGCTGCCTGGGCGTTAAATTAACAACCAAAGCCGTTTATCGTATACTCGTACCAGTAAAAGCACTTCTACGGGCCAGCCATCCGCGGCCGAACATGTCATAGCGTTAGATCAGGTTCCCTACTTCCAGCACCGTAAAAACATTTCAGAAATTTTGATTTTTCTTAAATTATTTTGTTTAATTCGAATAACGAGGTTTGCAAACGATTTCACGATGATGGGAGGAGCGAGCCTGAATTTCTTCCCCAATTTGTCTACGTTTTCACTCATAGCTACAGCATGGACTGTAAATTACTAAGCAGTATTGTGGCTTACGGCACCGCAGTGTTGCGCAGGCAGTGGCTCGCTGTTCACGGCTACCTGGTGTCTTCTCTGTTCCTACCATACATTACTGATTTCTTTATGTTCGTTATTCTAAGTGGTGATTTAGTTTTAAAAGTAGCTGGCATAATATCTCTAAGGTACAAAACCTGCTCTACACGATGCAAAAGTTAGAACCGACAATCTTTGGTCTGGTGATTTTTAAACTGGCTGTTGATTTAACGCTACAACATGGCCGCGGATGGCTGGCCCATTGCAAAGTGATTCTATGTACTGGTATATCAATCATCATACACAGTACTTAATTTCGCGCTTGTTGAACTCCAGAATCAATTCATCACAGTTCAACTGGTCTTCAAAGACCCAGTTCTCTGGATTATCCTCGCGGTTGTCGTCGTAATACTTCCATTTGACGCAATACTGCATCCCAATCTTCGGTCCTGTCGTTATTTTGCGCTTTTTAAGAATCGACTCGATTTCCCACTCATTAGCCGACGGATCATCTTCAGCAGAGGTAAAACATGAAAAAAAACAGAGGTGACAAGTGTAACCTGAATGTCACAAGGATGATCAAACTGCACAAGAAACTACGCCGATATCCGTTTAGATAACAAGACCCTTCCAAAGAGGCACTTCATTGCGAAAAAGCAACCACCAAAGGCCCAACGAAATCTTACAACAGCGAGCGCAAAACCAATGTACAACACAAGCAAAAACAAGACTGCTGAACAAATTCGAGTAGACTTTTTAGCACCGCGTTACACTATCCACTGGCAATGGATACACCATGAAATACTCAGAATCAGATTCATTTCGTACTTGGTAATCTTCTCACAGGTCGAACACACGTTTTGCGAGCCGGTATTTTCGTATTAACAGTCGATGTAAACCTGCTAGCACTATAGCCGACGGCAGATAGATACTTACTCGTTGGCACATGGTCGATAGAGTTCGAATCGGCGTCTCCCCTAGAAAAAGGTCAAAAATGAATCCTTTACATGTAATTCGGCTACAATTTCGCCCCCAGTGTAATCTTTTAGTTTATTTCCAAACTGAGCGTGACACCGTGCTGTGTGTAGTAGGACTGTAGGAGTCATAAATCAGTACAAAACTCGTAAATGCGTGAACACGTAATCGAGTCAAAGATCTTCAATGATAAACCTCAAAATAAAGTGATTTAGTTAAAGTTTGTGTACATCACGACTGTTAAGCGAATGTCAAAAGAGCACCTACTGGCTACTGAATCATCGACCTACCTGCGAGGAACTGGGCTAGAAAAAACCCGCCCGCTCGCCGCTTGTACAGCTTTCCGTCTGTAAACCATACACAATGATCTCTCTGCCGATACTGATCAGCGAGTCAATTACATCGATAAAAAATTACAACGTACCGAAGTGGCGGTGACTCTTCCGGCTCTTCCTGAACTCTAACAAGAACTCCGTTATCCATCACGAATTTTTCTGTGGAAAATGTGACTCTTGGTTTCGATGGCGAAAGATCCGTCGCAGACTGCTTGGTTCTCCTGCCGACCATAAGAAAAATGACATTTCAGAGTCAAAAACTGACGGCATAAGTGATATTACGAATTTCACAGAAGGTAAAAATATACGGACTAAACATGCCAAAACACACAGCAAACCTTTACCGTTTCTTTCCATGACCTTTCCACACATCGCTTGGTTTATTCTGTCCAGCGCGATGAGCCATATCCGCAGCACAGTTGGCGTGCTCGTTCTGTCCGGTCCTACACACATTTCAAGTTTTCAGAAATCAGGAAGCCTCCCAGCAATGCTCAATGCCATTATCACACTACCTTTCCAAATGTTTCCGCACTTCCGCCAACTGTGACCGCCCAAGGAATAGCAGGCCCTCTTTCGGTACTTTTCGCTGCATGGCTTCAGAAAGACCGCTTCTACGAGAATATCCGAGTGATCACTCTCGTATTCCTGTAGGTGATCTCTTTGCCACTCACAGAATACGGACATTATTGTCCCCGATGGAACACAACATCTCGTCCACTAGAATCGTTTTCGGGTCAAATAGGTCAATCTCCTGGATGTGCCTCATAACGGGCAATCCTACGAAGTCATCCTCGCTCGAAACGTTTGGATCGCTGTAGAACCACGGAAAACACCGAGTAACATTTTGAAGAGAATACTGTAATGTATGTATACATTGTATATTGTGTAGAATACTGGACAAAACGCTTGTTCACACTACGAAACATGTAGAAAAACCTGCAGATGTACTTTGTATTCACAAAGAAGTTAAAAGAACGGAATTGTCGTCAAGAAACTAATAAACAAGCCACCATTTAAGTGTATGAATAGAAATTTACCTGGTCCAAGGCAATTCCACATCGTAGGCGGGCATATTGGCCCCCAACTGGAAAAATGTGTCGAACTGGTACTGCATGGCTGCCAATGGCTTCCTTATCTGGAATAAAATCAATAAATGCATGATATCCACCGATCGGTTTACCAAGAAAGAGGAAAACAAGCAACCATACTTTTGCTTCATACACCAGCCAAACTCCCGTCCCCTTACCAAGGGGCTCCTGATACAGCCAGACGATATCGCCTAAAGGAAGAAAACAGATATTTTGCTGGTTTCGAACCAGTGCTAGCGCACTGCGCATAAGCTGCACACCCACCGTACCTTCTTTGAAATGGGGCTTTCGATCATAGCGAGGGTCTCTGTAGTATTCCAGACGCCGTTTGGTTATAATTCTGCACATTCTATACCAGAATCCAAAGAGAAATTTACAGATAAAGCTGGAACTTCCAAGGAAAATCAAAAGAGTCCAAATCCCTCGCTACGAGTACGGTACAATATCGTCGTACGCTCTTCGAGTGAAAATGGCGAGATTAGAGACAGACTGCAGCAGGGGAATGCAATATGGGCGCAAATCAACACTCAAGCTCAACTTTTACAGGCAACAGAATTTCCAGTTATTCGGTAATCAGACAAGGATCTTGATAGACAGCTGTTTCTACTTTCTCACGCTGCATGAAAAGATGAAGGTTCCGTTCGGAAGATGAATCGTCAATCCGTGACACTGCAACAGCACTCTTGCCGTAGCCTGCCGATTTCAACACGAGAGTTCGCACGTGCTGTTGCAGCCACAATCAGATGCAATATGCATACATGATAATTATGTACATACGCCGCCCCAGCGGAAGCTGGTTTCAGAAATGGCACAAGTAAGTACTATACAAGTAGTATACAAGTATTACTAATAGAGCACGTTTTTTCTAAGCTTTCATCATAACTATCTTTATGTATGAACTGCTTCAAGCTGTGGAACGATATTTGATAAAGTTTCTTGTGCATTTATGCGTTTATTAGTACAAGTAGTCGTCGTACGTGAAGTAGTTGTTTCGTTTTAATGTATTTCTTAATTTCTCCTACATATAAATGTTTGCGCTGTACGGGCAAAAAGTCCTAAAGTACTGTAACCCAACCGGAAGCACCCAGAAGCATCAAAAGCAGAATTATTCAGAACCACAGATCATGAAACAAAAATGAGGACCATTAAGTTAGTTATAAGTCAGCGCACGCGCCCATAATGCTTTAGAAAGATTGTTCGAACCATCACATACTCGAGCCTCCGCGACGAAATTATGATAGATTTCGTACCGCAAAAGTGAGTTGTAGATAAAGCCACATAGTCCCGCGATTATGTAACTAGATCAGGTGTATCGGGCGGAAAAGATGTGCATACTCGGGCACTATCAGGATAATTTAAACAAACATGCACGATGCGCAAACTAACTGCTAGAGAAAACATCGTATATCACCAAGCCATATAAACTACCGAAGCTTTCGTAACAGAATGCTGTGACCATTTCCTTCGAGCTTCGTTATCTTTGGATTGTAGCGCTAGTTCTTTTATATTTTTTTTAAAAAGAATAAACTCATGACGAAAGCATATTTCGTAACCGTTCCGAACAACTCGCAGCAAAATCTACAACAGTTCAACTATGACCTTTTCCAACGGTTCCCATAAATTTATCTGACATAAATTCCGCTGGTGCCTAGCACTAAACGAATCACGAAATTTAGCGAATCATTCCCAAAACCAAAAAGATCAAAGAAGAACGACTGTACATCGCCAGCGGAACTAAAAACACCGAAATCATTTCGGTACGCGACTGCCTTTCGTTCCCGTTGACCGATCGGCGGTTTCTTTCACGCCATCCGTTGACCGTTTGCACTTATTGTACAGGTCCAATCGAGCTGTGAGACGTTTCTCCCATTTCGTGCCCTCACCAGACAGGATTCGGTAAATAACACGCGCTTCCAAAAGATATCCCGTGGCTGCCGGCAGTACTTCCGTCAAATATTTCTCGCGTTCGTTTTGGACGACAGCAGCCAGCCATCGCGAAGGCAGATCGCCAGCTAAACCGCAGTACGAGCCCGAAATGCAAGCACTGAATCCTCTGCCAGGGAAATCGGGCCCATGTTGCTCCTTCTCAAAGATGAAGTATGGGCCGGGGCCGTGGCAATCAGGCCCACAAGACATCACCAGACATCATTGGCCGTTAGACTTCGGGAGGTTATTCGTTCCGCTCTGGTTGCATCGGAGCTGTTCGATGATACGTTTGCTGTCTCGAAAGCCCGTCATCTTCCCAACCACATTTTATGCGAAATTTTCCAGTATTTGAACAGCGCCGAACAGGCGCAGTGCCGGCGGATATGCGCCAAGTGGAACTGCATTCTAATGGTCGCCTGAAATCGCTGAGATACTGTATTTACCAAAAGAGGCCGTAGTGGACCTTCCCCCGGTCTGCCTCCTAAAGTCGTGGAACCGAAATACGAAGGTCATCATAAACACTGGCTGGAATGAACCCAATCGCTTGGAGGCTAGTAACGTTTACTATTCTCGAATGACATGCCGTGGGCGGTTATTTCAGCACATTATGGGAGAAAGCAAACTTCCTGCTGTGGCGCGAAGGTGGACGTACATTAGCGAAAAATTAAATTTTGCCAGTTATATAAAGGATGTTTGCCACGAAATTAATGCGTGGTCTGCGGTGTGCCGTACTGTGGTGCTGAAAAATGTGACGGTGGCGTTCATGGGATGGAACGATGCCGAGATGATCATTCAGATTACTGCGGGACGGATTGTTGGAAGTTTGCGCGTTGGGGATCTGTGGGACAAGATGGAGAGTAGCTTGCCAGCGGTGACGGACGGAGATCGAGGGTGCTTGATGGAGTTTATCGCGAATGCCGGAGGAACGGACTTTAATCGCGAGCTAGTGCAGGTGAGGAATATACTTTACTGAATACTATGAAGATCAAGATTTGATTGGCTCACTAAAAAAACAGAAATCTAGCACCTCTATTGGTCGATACTGCGAAAGACGGTATTGTAAAACTCACATTGTCAGCTGGAAGTCATCGGGCTGTGGGTTCGGTAACGTTCATTTATCGTATTTACTGGCTCGTGTTGTAGTATGTGTACGAACTGGTAACCAACTTTGAAATGATCTTTACAGATCCTGAATGAGCGCCAAAGCGGTGATCCCCGCGACAACAACCTGTACCGCGGAGTGTTCTGGACTGAAGATGATTTGGCTGCTTTGGAGTGGGGACAGCTGAGCAACTTCACTGTGCACAGCATGCTAAGGGCTGCTTGTTTCGAGCAGTTTGTTCAGTTTGTAACTTTGTCAGCTCGGACTTATGGTTATTACCGTACTTAGAAAATCATATGGAACAATTGCTGCTGACGTTTACTGTGATCTTTACATGGTCGTATCGCATGTATCGTATTATTATTATCATTAAGTCACAAGAGCGGATAACCCAGTATTCTGGGACTTCAACATCCGGTCGAACAAAGATAGGGAGAATACAACCAGTTCAACTGAAAACGATGTCCTCTAAATCCACAGTTCGCAGAGAAAACTTGAAAAAGCTAACACTTCCAGAATTCAGAATTTCGGCATTAGCTTTCTGAATTAACACGAAAAGTTCTTTCAGCCGCATTGCAAACGTTGTCTCTCCGATCTTTTTTGCGGCAGTTGCTTCGATCCTGGTCGTTGTCCTCAGGTTGTGACGTGCTGTCAAGTTGCGAAAGATCACCATCGTATCGTATCGTATCGTATCGTATCGTATCGTATCGTATCGTATCGTATCGTATGTATCGTATCGTATCGTATCGTATCGTATCGTATCGTATCGTATCGTATCGTATCGTATCGCAAAACTAGCAAATTAGCAGACCTGCACGTGTTATTCCAAAAGAAAAACCAAACAGAGCCGCAAAACGCCAAATTGCTGGTTTTGAAATATTCGCATCAACAACAGCAGCAACATCATCACCAGCATTTTTGTATATGCGATCTGCGGTAACAGGTCAACAGGCAATGCTCTCTTTATAAAAAATTTCAAATTTCAATATTTATTCTACTCTGCGGCATGGCTGACTTTCTAGAGGTGGTTCAGACAACGTCTACACTCGGTAAGCCAGGTACTTGTTTGTCCGCACAGTACGGACCGCACTGCATTAATTGTGGGACAACTGGATCTGTTCCTATACACTCGATTTGCACTGTTTTATTTGAGTTTTCAAGCTAGTGGGCGTAACTGTCGCGGAGAACTCTTACCCATACAGGCGCAGCCGGCATGCGCCGTTTGTTATTTTCGTGCTGCACAGTGCACAGCAACAAGCGCGTATTTCGTTTCTCTTTACAGCTAGTAATAATTTCTATCTGAACGATAAGAAGCGTTTAACATCTACAGCCCAGAGCGGCAGGGTTAGCGTGTGTGTTGTTTAAAAATTGTGTAAAAACATTTCGTATAGTACGAGTACAGGTTTCAGAAGTACTTTCGTGTTAGTGCAGCATGCATGAAAACTTACAAGCTGACTAGAAACCCCCCGACCCCCAAGGGGGCCAAAATAAATCAGGAAAGGTAAAAAAAAATAATATAAAAATCATGGTGCAGTTAGTGCTGAACTATGACATTCTACCGCCTGCAGTCTGTACGACTGTTTAATTTGAGCGTACGACGAGTTGATATGGGAACAACTTGTCTTACAAGCCGACGTACGAATGTCGTGCCATTGGTATGTGCAGTTCAACCGAAGCACCTGCGCGGAGCCATTTCGTGTAAGTTGTGTAAGTTGTAACGAACAGTGTAAATTAAATCGGTGTAACATAGTCGCGTGGTATGCCGCCAAACAACGCAATGTTTGCCATACAACTAACTGTAAATTTCACTATGCATTCACCTGAGTTGTATTTGCCGCAAATCGTACGGCGGCAGTTGTGGTGAATCATGAATGGCAGGTGAACTCCGTCGGAGTTACTCCGAAGTGCGGATATAGGCAGCAGAGCCATGCTTGATCTGCATACGAGCCTTGTTGACCTTTCTGCCTTTAGATGCGACTTCAGTTTGTGTACCTCGTACCTGGTAATTTATCAGATTTATCAAATCTCAACAACGATCCATTGGTGATTATCTAATAACCAATAAGTAGATTTTTTATATTCTGTTGCGACCGACCGACATGTATACAACACGAAACACATTTTGGCTTATTGTTAGCACAGATCGTTTCGGTCGATCTACAAAACCGGGGCTCCGTATCAACTAGGGATTGTGGGTCAATACAAACTAGGTAAGCTGGATAACGTGTACTGCCAGTGAATGTTTTGACAGAAAAAGTCTTCTCTTATTTTTTCGAACGTATCACACAACATTTCGCATTGTTTGCGTAGGGATTTCAGCTTATCTATCTATTTGATGAGCAGACCGGGATTTCGAGACCACACTTCCCAGCTTTCCGCAAAGATCTCGGCACTGGCATTCCCAAACTGACGCAAAAGTACTAGAATCTGATTAGTACAGTGCCAGCAACGGGAGGTTGATCCATTGATAAACAAGAATAAAGCCGCAAATGAATGCACTGATATGCTAGTAGCATTCGAAGGAAACCCTAACGTTCGTTTTTGAAATGGTCCCCCGGTCTCCATACAGGGGCAGTTGAAGGACGATCCGCCCATAAAAGAAAATAATGTCGATAACTACGGCCGGTACCATTGCCCGAGCCGCATGCACTAGATAAACTTGCTGCTTTTAATAGCCCATTTTTACCGTACTTATTTGATACATTGTAACTGGAGATGTGACACGTCGTCCGTGGCACGGACGACCAGGTTTCGTCCTTGTAAAATTACTAAATCCATGGTCACATTGATGTCCCAACAGACCGCGTTAACTGCGCAACGTGTCTACCTTTTTACCGGCTTCTAGCGACTAGCGCCACCTTTCGTGGAAATGGCTGACGTTGAAG
>JAQGAU010005617.1:0-10087 GCA_034698045.1 Paramacrobiotus richtersi
TTATATAATTAGTTGTAATTATAGAAAAAGAGCCAAAATTTTTCGCGTTTAATTTGTCGTGCCGAGGCCTTGTCAGTACAATAAATAACTTATTTGTTGTAGTTTCGCACGCACTTGTCTCAGTTCCTTATCCGGGTCCGTTTCTCTCATCTTCCGTGACATCATACCGAGGAACTCATCAAACTCAATTGTACCATTCCCATTGTTATCCACTTCCTTGATCATCGCCCGCAGCTGTAACTCAGTCGGGCGTTGGCCAACGTCAAGAGCACGAATGACAGTTCCCAATTCGGCACTCGTTATCTTTCCTGTTATATTTGGGATGTAAACGCTTACACGGCTTTCAGACAGCACGGTTTAACTGGTACTTTCATTGCAGCTTAAAACAATTCAGAATCAAGAAAAGCAAAACAAATTCGCAACAGCCTTGAAAATTAAGGGATATGGAGAATTTACATACTATTTAAATAGTGATACATGTGTAGTGTGAGTGACACAGTGACAGAAATGATCATATGAGTGTGACACTGCATACTTCTTCGCAAGAACACCATGTTTGTCACTCACCGTCTCTATCCTTGTCGAACAGAGTGAAAGCCTATAATTCACAAGAAAAAACACTGAGGAACGAACTGTGAATGTGCTACGATAATTTTAGCGTCGGGTTGTGCAACAACAACGAGGCCTATCATACGATAATGAGGTGGGCATGTGTTTGCTTCCTGTGATAATATGTATGTGTTGACCAATTTATTCATATTTTGTAGGTCGGTAAATCTTCCACCACCCACTAATTCTATCATGCCGCACCCGTTAGGCGCGACTGATTCAATGAAAAACGGTACCTCTCATCCGGGACTCACCTCGTGAAACTCTGGAATGATCAACAGAAAATCAAAAAACTGTGAGTGAAGTGATACCTTTTTGAACCTTATAGATAAATCAGTTAGACAAAATGGAAGATATCATTAATCAGCTTAACCTACCGTGAATTTGATCCTCGGTAAGTGCGTATTTTTCTGCACTCTCCCTTATATCCGTGAGCTAAATCAGATTAACATGTACTCCTACTTATTAGATGATTTTCCGGCATCACAGGATCTCAGTTCCAACTTACCTCTGGGTTTGCCATCGTCATGGGTTTGTTGGATGGAGCCATTCGTTGTTTAGTATTATCAGAAGCCGGAGCTGGAGATGCTGGCTTTTTGGTATTGTTAAGTTTACGAGACATGAGGTGTATTTAGGAAGGATTGTACAGTTGAAACAAGAATGCCGGCGGTCAGTTTACAAGAATATATAAGGCTCAGATGCAAGATCAAGCTTTTCGACTGCAGTTCACACAATCGTACATGAATTACCAGTGGTGTTTTAAAATTAAGCAGACACTGAAATAACAGTAGTTATTATCGACACAACACTTATTATCAAATCATATCATCACAATATATCATATCCTCGAACTACTGGACGGCAAACTCTTGAACTGCAGACTGTAGACACACTCTTCGCGAAATTTGCGGACATTGAAAACTCTGGCGGATTGGCAACTGGGGCAGAACAATCCCACGAGCCGTGTTAACTGCAGATAGATGCGTCCATTCAAGGTCACTAATGAGCAATATGGGCGAAAGAGTCTAGTTTGCATATACACGGGTTCACAGACGAACTTCCAGACAAATAAATCATTATGCGCTGGGAAACTGGCGTCCGCATAATCTAAACATGGTTGATAAATACGGCGCGCAGCATGTTGCCAGTATGTGCGGGCTGCATAATCCGCACCGGAAGGTGTGATCATTGTAATGGTTCTGCTTCGAGGCAGAGTGCGCGCTCCGGTGCAGAGGCGGGAGCAGTCTTCTTGTACACAGGAAAAGTGCCACGATTACTTGATTAGTTTAGCCTGTACCCCGTGGTGTCGCACTTTCCGAGCTGACTGCTAATTCTCTTGTGGAATGAAAGCCAGGCCAATTATAATCACTTGGGGAAGTTAAGCTGTAAAAAAGACGGCGCTTGTTCATTGCCGGAAACATGTACTGGTGTTTCGATTGGCTGTTCCAGCGTCTGGAGACATGCTGTTCTGGTCGACCCCTGTTAGGCTTATTACCCGGCAGGGTGTGAAAGCGGGAAGTGGAAACTTACGTCACTGTCTACAACCCGCGGAGGGGCAGGAGAAACCTGGAATACCGTTGTCCTTTATTTAATTAGTCGATACAATCTTTTTACCGGCTTGGGTTGTGGTAGTTCCAAAATGTATTTGAAGGAACGTTTTCCAAACAGTACATACAGGCTGCAGCGCAGTATGGTTGGGAAAAGTACGTAGACTGATCAAAACATCTACTATCATGGCTGTTTTAATGTAACGGTAACGAGTGAGTGCAACGATTTCGAAATGCGCTAATCTCTAAAGTGTCAATTGCATCTTTTGTCTTCGTTTTCCACGTTTTAGAGAGAGACACTTCTAGACTGGAAATTGCCACTTCCACAAGCCTCCAATGGGAGCCTTCTCTTCCAGGTTTTAGACCTTGCCCTTGTTCCTGTCCTGTTATAATTGCAGCCAGCGTGCATCCGCTGCATACAAGGACCAGGAGTTTCATAGATTAGCTTTCTAGTTTTATTGTGACACTTGCTGTGTAGTTTGTTTAGGCAAAAAATAATTACTTCGCACCATACTTGAATAAAACATTATAGTTGTACGTTACGGTACAAAAACACAAGGCGATGTTTCATCAAAATGAACAGCCTCTGAACTATAAACATGAACATTAAGGAGTGAACCCCAGTGACGCAAGTGAAATTGTACGAAGACAGCAGTTCAAAAGGCCGAGAAACCTTCAACGGATGGGAAATGTCCTTAAAAATCGTTGGGCGTCCTTAAATTATACCGAGAGATCTTGGGAAACTTCTAGAAAACCTTTTTAAAGTTACGGTTTTGAAACAGCTGTGCCATTTTAACGGGTCTCGCGTGCCATATCATACATACTGTACATCATACATACAGTTAATGTATGTATGATGTACATGCATATACATACGTAAATATGCAGTTCACATAAGTACGTTAACTGCACGTAGAACGTTTCAAGAAGTTTGAATAGAACAATAAATTACCTGAGCAGGAATGTGTTTTAAACTATTCGCTGGTGTTTCGCAGTGGTCGGATGAAGCGCGCCAACAGTATTCTTCTGCTATGATATAGCGAAGTTCAGGCTTATATAACCTGGTATAAGGTCCAAAAAGATGCGACGGTCTTTATTACGGTAACATCTATTGCATTGGATAACAAGTGGTTTTAAGGGAAAAGCCTACCGAATCCTTGGCATTGCAAAGGACGCTGCCGTACAAGTCCGTAAGCAGACAAAAAGGGCGATTGTCTGGCATTAGCAGAGGTGTACCCTATCCTGTCGTAGAAAAAGGAAAGAAGAGTAATGCTACACTCATTGCACTTACAAGTTAGAAGGCAAACCATGGCATTAAAGCAACAAGCCATATAAAACAACAAGATCCCTGCAGAGTTGCATCCATAGGCTGGTGCGGTTTTTGGCGGGTGTTGACGTGATGTGCGAGAACCGGCAAGCTAGTTCGTCTACGAAGGATCCGTTTTAGCCTCATGCCTCAGGAGAAACGCATCACGACATCCGTGTGCGGCCAGCGCTGATGCTGACTTCCACCCGAACGAGCGAATCAAGAGAGAGTAGAGTGGTCACTCATACAAGACGGAACCATTCTCGATGGTCACGAGTTTGGCTGACTGCTGTTTAGAACAGCATCTGTTTCAGAACGAATTTTGGCCTTTTCGGTTTCATATGAAATGTGAATCAGAACGTCTGAAATGAGAAATTCTTCGGCTAGAAATTACGCTACAATGAAGTCACGATTGATGTGATTTGAAATGTGAAAGCTGTGATGCTTTGAAGCCATTCCTAAGTGAGAATGATAGTATGTTCGAACAGTTACTGCGGGTCCGGGAGGGCACTATTGCCCGTTACATATGCCAGTAGTTTAGTTTAGTTTATTACTGAGCAGACAAACCCAGGGCACTTTCAGTCTGGTCACAAGTAAGGTATGAGCAACTGCAACAGTTCGTAACTTCTAATTTTCTCATGCGTAAACGAGCAAAAGTGTGAACTAATGTACATATCTGTGGTCAGCACGTTACAAGGAAAATTCCCTACCGCCTTTTGCGCTGAACAACCACCCGCCGGAGCTCAAACAAAGTACGCGATATCTAAGCGTCGAGATGACCAACACCTCAAGTCAACATCGAAATGACAAAATGCAAAAAAAAGGCCATTGCGGGATTATCGTAATAAAAAAGCAACCGGTAAAGGATGAGTAAAGGTGTTTCAACGGCTGGTTGCCAGTACACCACTTGGACTATTACCCACCAGTGTGGTCCGGGCGTCTTTGACTCAGCAGTAGCAGTATTCTGTAGGCTGTAGCTAAGCATCAGCGTAGAGCATCACGAGCCATCGCTGATTGCAAGGAGGCGGTTAACTCGCTGATCAAAAGCTAAGGATTTGTCCTTATTCCATCAACGGAAACAGTGCGAAGCGGTGAGGCTGTTTCAGAATCTGGAGCAAAAGCAAATGCAATTTACTTGATATTTCACGGAATTGGTGTCCTTTCTCAGTTTAACTACACAGTACAATCTGAAAACAGCGACTAGGTTGCGGCCACAGCGGCGAAAAAGTGGCTGAAACAACGCGACTGAAGGAACTGGTTGTGTTTATCCAGAAAGGTAACGTTCAAATTTTGGATTGTATAAGTGTTGGTTTTTCAAATTTTTGCTGTGGCGAAATGCCAACGCAGAAATGTGCGTGTAGCCGACTCAGCCGAATTGTTGTTCCATTGTTAGTACTGTACCGTACCTCTTTTGTTCTTTTTTTCGACCATGTGTTGAAGTTCCAGTATACTGGGCTATCCTTAAGCTAATAATAATTTGTATTTGTTAAGTATCTTTAGCAGTGCATCTTCCATGTGGCTTGAGTTTCTTGAGAACATTTAAATGTATGTTACAGCGTTGTGTTCCAGTATTTGTTAGTATAGTGTTTGGTATGTGTTGTCGTTACATAACAGAACGTGTCTCGGAATAAACGACAAATAACAATAGCATGGACATCATGAACATGTTCATTCTTTATAGCATCAGTTTATGATGAAATCGAAAACTGTGTTTGAAGTGGAAACACAAAAGTGACAAAAGTAGCGACCAAGCTAAAAAGAAGCAAGTGAATGATTATTCATCTGAACTGTCCTGCTCCATGTCCGAATCGAATCCCCGACGGAATCGCGGCAGTAGGAACTTGGGTTGGTTCTGCGTTCTGGGAAGGGAGGACAGCAGCTGCTGAAAGATTTCCTTTTGTGTGGGAGTATGCTGACGGGGGCGGGGAATGGTGTAACTCTGGCGAGGAAGATGCATCCGCATGGCTTTTCTCAACGCTACTAGTGGACTGCTGCCGATACCTGTACAAACAAGACCCCTTTAATTAACCCAGAAACGTGACTTCAAACGTTCCAATAATCTCTAGCTCCGCATGAGTTGAAATAATAACTTATCAACGAAAATCGTGCAATTTTCTACATTAGGTTTGCGTATCGATACTACAAACATACCGTAATTTCAAAATAATATAGATTTCAGAAATTGTTAGGCCATACCGTTGACACTGAAAAATCGAAAATCCACTTTGGCTGCAAACTGCACCATGCTGGTTTACAAAATTTGATTACATGTTACAGTACAAAAGCTCAAACTGTTAAGTTAGAAAGAATTTGAAAGTGTTACAAGAAAGGTCACCATTACAGTATTTTTGTGAAGGAGGGGTTCGCTAAAAATTAACATATTTGCGCTCGACCACAATCGTACCGATAGAAATACGTAAGTAATGTATGTATGTACTACAACAATTCTGCGGCATAACTGTTTCGGGTTGCCGTTGTGGCCCTGGAACTACAGTACGTTACAATCGGCAGAACAGGTAAATTTTTGTCAACTAGCTGAACAGTACAAACGTACGCTGCTATCTCTGAATGACCCACAAATAGAAATTGTCTTATGAAGGCAAAACTCCTGCGTGATTTATACTAGCAACAATTTAATCAACTGGCCAAAAATTATATCTTTTGACAGTCTAGTACAGCAACGTCTTATAAATGTACACTTTCAGCAGTTGCTAGTTTTAATCCAAAGAATGCAGTAATTTTTACTAGAGCAGTTTACTAGTTTCCAATAATGTTATGACATAGAAACTTGAGGATAATCATTTACTAAGCAAAGATATATCAGTTTACGTTATCACCCTTTACGCTTGGCGTGACCTTTAAAAATCGTTAACATCACAACAGAATACCCAGCTTTCTAGAAAGCTAGACTTACTTTCGAAGCGTGGAGAAGTAACGTACACTTTCCGTGGCTGTAGATTCACCGAGCAGGACACCAGGACAACCATCACCATGAAAACAACCACGACACATGAAAGACCGCAGTGTGCCATGTTTCTAGTCCAACGCGTTTGAAAAGCAACTGCTCGGGATCCGACGGAAAATGAGCTGTAGCTCACTGAGAAATGTCGTATAAATCAACCACCAACCCAAGGCCAACACACGCGTCGTCACAACCCAATTGATAATCCACGCAGAATCCTGATTACAAGATGCCCATAATAATTAAACACACACAGAGCCGAGGATTAATCAAACGCGGAAGAATACTGCGCAGAATACTAAATCCATCTACTAATCAAATGTGATACACAGGAATCATCAGACGCTCCTTGATAGAAAAAACCGGCGGGGAATGTTTGAGCGGACGTTACACCTGTTTAAATAAGATGTTATTGTGCAGCGTCAGTGCAAATTAAATTGTGGTTAAAAAACGTCACAGTTCTGTAATGTGGTTAGAGGAGGGGATCGATATAGATAATGACCCAATTGAACGGGATATGGCGTAGAGTGTGTTTGCTAACCCATTACGCCACCCCTGGAAATATGATTAAACTCTCCAATGGATGAGGCAGTGTTTGATACATTGAGTGTTCAATGCAGCGGGATAATGTTCCAGGAAACGGACGCATGAAACGTGTTGAAAACGTGAATAACAACTTAAAATACGGTTGCCGGCGCAGAAAATACCTCCGAGGATCACTTTTGTAGCGATTACCTACGCACAAGCGGGTTAGAAACAGAAATGCTGAGACTTGTTAAACTGAAACTTAACCTGGCGTGACACATGAGAGTTCTGTAACTCGCTGTATATCGAAGAGATGCAACTGATCCGGTACAGAAGAATATGAAAAAAGCGATAAGTACGATTAATTCACAGGCATGCTTTGCTTCCATATATAGTTTATTTCTGTATATAAAGTGTACATACTGTACAATGCACTTGTTCTCTTAATTACTAGCGAACGGCTTCGGCTTTGTACGTAAGGTCTTACTAGCAAACCCCGTCATGTGTCCTACGCATAAATATGCAATGTACCTGTATCAAACATACTAAATCATTTAAAATCATAGCTGTCTGGAGAAATTTCTTAGTTTATCACCAGTATAAACGGTGAAAAGTTACACATTTTCGAAGAAACTTTCCGCATGACAGTCTACGAGCCGAGCTCTTCAGCGCATGATCCATGCTAAATTCACTGCGGGGAGTGCCATGCGCTGAAAGTTAATAGCTTCAGAAACACGTAACCTGTCACCGTTTGTGCTGGCGTCAAAATAAAAAACTGCTCCAGACAGCTGCGATTTACAGTAGTAGATTCTGCTGACACTATGAAACAGGCCGTATATTAATGCGAATACGACCCATTGGCGGGGTTTACTTGTTGTAAAATGCACAGCGGCTTGTGCATATAAATACGCTTGTGAACCAATAGCGGACCAGTCGTGTAAATGCCGGCTGTGCACCGCACAATGAGATTTCAAGTGCCAGGTTCTGCGAACAACGGTCCCAGTTCTACGTTTAAGTTCATAGTTTGTACCTTAAACGTCGTTTCCGTACAAATACACCTGCTAGTGCTTAACTTATCACTTTGCCCGGGACCAACATGTTCGCTGCCGCTTGCAGTACTTTCCTAAGACGATTTTGTAGGCACTATCCTAGGTACCGGCTGAATCAAGGCCATAACTGCATTATTATTTTATGTAGCCGGAAAGAACTACTAGAGATTAGGCCTTAAGGTATATTTTTAAAGTTTTACAATTGTGTTCCAAAATAATGAAATTCGTTTAAAATTTCACAAAGATATTTCCAAACTAGCGCTTTTTTTGAATTCAGAGCGATTGCCATATCATATATGTGCATTTATGATGAAAGTTTCGAAAAGTGGGGTAAAACGCTGAATTGTTCGAGAAGGAACTGGGTTATAGACAAAAATTTTGTAATGGATTCGGACGTTTTACAACTGGACACTGATAATAAGGGTGTTTTTACTATCCATTTTAAATAATTATAGTACTTCACAGTGCGCACTATTGTAGCCCATAGATCAGCGTGCTGCTGCAACAGTTCGCTGGGGGCTGTTTGCGTCAACATGTAACATTGCATCAATTTGGCCTGCGGTGTACATCTACAGCAACTATCACATGCCGGCGATGCCGCATTCCTGTGCGTGCAAAATTATTTCAATAATGTACTCGGAATTATGGCCATCCATTACCGTATAGCAAGGGTAATTGCTGGTAGTCAGAAATTTTTCCGTTTGGTAAATGCCCTACGGTACTTGCAGGAAACGTGCCGCGCTCGGCCGTCTCGTCAATTATAATACCGGCGTCTGTAAAACAGACAAGAAATAACTAACCTCCCTGTTAACACAAAAACTGACTCTCATAATTTCATTCAATTAATAGACAAAAAATGACTATACTCAAAGAATTTGGCAAAAACGGGGAAATTCACCGAATGCGCCCAGTTTTTCACATTAGAGACACGATAAACGAGAAATTGTTTTGAATTTCTCGATGCCGAATCGGAAGAACGAGTCGCCGGTAAACGGCGATTTCCCGCCACTTGTGCAAATTGGTGCGATTACGGTATCAGAAAATGTGTTTTTTACCGTTGCCAATAAAGGCGGAGCTGGGGAAATTTCTTACCGAAATCCTTTCACTGAAGCTTTGAGTAATAACCATCAACACATGCCGCATTGTTTTGTATGTGATATAGCATTCTAGCCGATCGACAGTTTCTTCTGTCCTAAATTTCCAGCTGTGATATTTAATTTCTATTAAATCTGCTGATGTTATTTTTTGAATCGTGGCTCAGTGTATCCGAAGTAAATCTTTTCCCTTATTAACAACATCAGTTGATCGATGTTACGAGCGGGATCATAGGTTGATTTCTTATCGATTTTCATAATTTTATTGATTATTAAGTTTGATTCACTGGAATGGAATCGATACCGGTGTACGGCTGGCTGGTTGCCTTTGCAGCCGCCATGGGGGGTTTCCTTTTAGGCTACGAAATGGGAGCTATTGGGTGAGTCAAACATGACGAGCTTGAATTATATATCGATCTAATTTGGAATGAGCTACGTTTATTATGGTACTGATAGAAGACCGCAGAAGGTTTTATGGCCGCATTTTAACTTTATTATTCATTGGTCCAGTAATGGACAGCTTAAGCACTTAACGATCAATAACGCAAACAAAAAGTGCAAGTAATCATTAAATTTATGATCTGGCTATCGTGAATTGAAGACTGATGGATATGCTAATTAATTTTTATAACCACAGGAAATGTTATAACTTTGTTGATAACTGTGTTACTTTATATACTTTTATGTTTAGTTCTTCGGCTCTAAAAAAACTTTTCAAAATCTGTAGCGTGTGTGCACTTCAGTTTAACAAGAAAAGTTGCATTTACATTAAATATTGACAAAATTATCTGCCAAACGCGCTCCTGAATGCTCTAAACTCATTAACCATGTCTTTGTGCCCTTTACAGGCAAGTAATGGGTATGAACAGCTTCGGCGTGGAATTCGGTCTACGCCATGACGACGCCATCAACGTGACTCTGGAGGATGGGACCCTGTTGAACGGGACCCTCGAGCAGCCCATGGTGCAGTATGAAAACGGGACACTGTGGGAGAA
>JAQGAU010005618.1:0-10086 GCA_034698045.1 Paramacrobiotus richtersi
GCGGAAAGAGATATGCGTATCAGGCGCGAACGGATTAGAAGCTCGTCGCTCACGTTTCGATCACTGTGAACGAATTGTGCTGTGATAGATTTCCTGATTGTTTTCGACATGCGTCAAACTTAAAAACACTGGATATTGTTATGCCGTGGAAATTGGATCTGTTGGTGATAATTTCCGCCAAATGACACTGGTAGACCGTCATGGGAGATCGGTTTCGGGTTACCAGAGTGGACGATGGATCTTCGAAGCCCGTAGAATATGTTGCGTTATCGCCAACCGAAGCCTCAGCTGAAACGGTAAAAAATCAGTTTGACTGTTGCCAGTATTTTTTTCTCGAAATATTTGTCATTTGTTACTTTTCCTTGCTGAAAAATCTGTCAAACGGATAGAAAACTCAGTAATTTATTATTTATTCGCACTTATTCCCCTAAATTTAAAGAGACAAGCATTTAAAAAATTATATGTTTTAAAAATATATAAATAAATTGAGTGTAGTAATTTTCATTTGATATTATGGTGAAGTTTAATTTCGTTCTGGCGCGGACAACAGTTGTGTGCTCAAATTTAATTAGCAATTAAATTAGGTAGAAATTGGATATTTGGTGAAATTTGTGACATATATTGGGAAATAAACATAGCAGTTAATATATATACAAAAATAGCTTATAAAATTCTGGATAGGCTGCAGTAAGTTTTCATAATAATTCGTTGCAAAATCCATTTTATGACTGTTAGACTAATGAGTGTTAGTTTGTATGTGTATTTAACTGTATTATTATTTTTTATGGTATTTTTTATTTTTGTGAATTGCAACAACGAAATTTTCCCCAAAACCTTTTTTATGTGAAAAATGTGTAATGCTGTGTTTTCAGAGTAATCTTTTACAGAACGCAGACACAAACAGAGATGTGGAAAAGGGCTTCGGGGATAATTTCCCCGTACGGCGGAACAATCCACCAGAAGTCGCCGGATGTAACCTTCCGGAGAATGGTGTTTTTCTTCGGCGGAATAACACACTACGCCACCAAGCATCGTCAGTCAGTGAAGGTACAGTTGTGAATAATAACGGGGTCTGTGTTGTGCCGTGTGGAATGTCAATAGTTCAAACTGTTTGCACGAGCGGAAACGTTGGCGGCCTTATCAACCTTGATATCTCGCACCCCTGCTTACCGGGCTTTGTTACCAGGTTGTTGATTCGTTACTATCGATTTCGAGTTATGAATGTTGCACGTTTTTCATACAACCACCATGTACAATTCCTGTTAATTTTGTTGTTTCTGTTAATTGTGTTTCTGGTTTTATTTTTGATAATTTTTGTTTCTTGTTAAATTTTGTAACAATTTTTTTTTAAATTATGGATCTGTCCAAAATTTCTTAAATTATTATTTAAGAATTTTGAATTGCTACAATAAGTTTCCGTAATAATTCGTGGCAGAATTTATTTTGTGAAATTATTTTTAAAATTATCTGTCTTTTTTTATTATGTTTTAAAATTAAGAACCTTTTCTACGAAAATGCATACGTTCGGAAAGATTTGTTCTTTTAGAATATATCGGCGTTTCCGTTTCCCAGTGTGCTGAAATGATTTTGACCGATGCATAATATTAATTTTGGCAGTTCTTTGCGTTTTCGTGTCACGAATGTATTTGTTGGATAAATTTTCATATCTACTGTATAAGCCATATAATTTTCTGATGAAGTAAAAGACATGTGCATATTGGTGAAAAGATCATAAAAAGGATAATGTAGTTATATAACTTATCGTTTCTTTTTTAGACCTTTTTAATCGATTATAATTACACTGATTTAATTTTTCAAATCACACAATTATTATGTTAAAAATCCGGGCGGAGGAGTAAATTTGTATGAGCGTGTTGAAAAATAAAATTTTCCTGCATATGCCTGTAATTATGTGGGTGGTTAATTGTGCATCGCTGAAATGCATTGCTTATACTTATGCCGCTAATGTACTTGTTGACATCGTGCTAAACGTTGGTTTAAGTATTCTGGGATATTATTGCTCGAATGGATATGATAATTATTGATTATTTTGTTGGAGCTGCGGGAAAATTTCAGTACGCTGTTTATTACGCAATACGTACATATATAATTTCTAGGAAATAAAATTAAACTGAAATCTTTGTTTCAGTCTGCTCGCGCCCTCTGCAGAAATTTACTAAAACACTTTTATGACTGCAGGAATGAGAGTTAATACTGCTGGGTATCTTCTAGGATAAAACAATATTGTTATTTAAATTACCACCGTTTCCCTGATTATGTCTCAAGCTGTAAAAAAAAGATTGTTCGCTTCTTGAAAATCGTTTGGAATATTAACGTATTACTCGTAAAACTGCGGTGAGCTTGTCCATATAGACCATAAAATTTGCCGGTTGTTGCCATAAACCAGGTCAGGTGCACATGCATTGGTTCTGCTGTGGTTCAGTTTTTTTCCGTAGAATTTTAATTAATTTAAGACTGGTACGCTGTAAACAGCTGCTTTTTATTTGACTAAATTATTATTACGTATGGTATTAGTAATGTGCTGTGAGATTCACATGCCATGCATTTTCGGTTGCTTAAGTTGTGTATTTGCTTTGTCGTAAAGCATACACTGCGTCGCAGCGATACACGCTTTCGATGTTGAATTTTGCGATTGCTGAAGCTGAAAATTCTAAAAGTGACATGAATCTCTCTTTTTAAAAAATTAAACAGTCATGTAAACCCGAGCTGTACATAATTTAATACGGTAGATTAGGTAGCTATGTTTATTTCCCTTTTGAGGGTTCTTTCCGAGCCACTGTTCTACGAACCACAATTACAGATATTATGATCAAGAAGTGGCCGGAAGTACAGAAATCTGAATTAGATCAAGCGTACGTGAGTGAAATCACGTATTCAGCACATTGTACCAGACTTCTAGATCTTACCTGGTTTTCTGATCATTTCACAAGATTTATGAAAGAAAATGTTAATAGAGCGGTAGTATCTTCAAGAAAACTTTTCAGACAAACTTGGAAAGTTTTGCTAACCTGAGATTCTCGTTTTCTGGTATGGGATATTGTATAGGTTAAAAGATAAGTTGGTTTTACTTCGATCATTTAAGGACAACAACAATTGTCAAAATCTACAGAAACTGTTTACAAATTTTGCAACACTGTCACATCGTTTATTCTTCTACAAAGCACTTCCGGTCAACAACCAGCACATTGCGCCGCTTTGCATACGCATTAAGACGGTTATATCCCGTGGAATATGCATTAATGGCACATTTGGCCATGGCCGTGGCATTAACGAAAGCATCCATCATTCATTTCACGATTTTTTTCTCTCCCCGTTCTGCAAGATGTCGGCACTTACGGTTTGTTTAAAGTCAGTGAAATGGCGCCGTTAAATTCGTACAATTTGGTTAGCAGATGGCGTTGAATGTCAGAATAGTGTTTGTGTGCGTGAATCAGTGCCGGTTGGTCGGAATGCTGTGTGGAGAGTGTCAATCGACGATGCTCCCTTTGACACACACGGTTACCGCTTCCCGTTTACGCAATACATTCGCGCGCGCGCTACTCACTTGGTGGTGACAGTTACAGATTTTGGAAACATGTGTAAGATTGAGAGACGGCGGTTTATTTTGTTGGAGAGTGGTTACAAGTTTGTGTGTGTGTAGTCGATGCTCTGCAGTCGATTTTGAGTTATGGCGCTCATTTTGAATTGTTGTGTCTAAAGTGATTTGAGAAATTATGGCGACTAATCGGCGACGGAGTACGCTCAGTGTAGCCAGTTTTCAGCAGTTTTTTATTCCCCGATCGGCATCGGCCACCAGTAAAATTTCTTACAAATCCACAGGTGATGCGGAAAGGCCATATGCGGTCAATTTCGACCAGGCCAAGAAGGATCAACTCTTCCTGTTCCAGGTAACAATGCCGATAAAAACTTTCCGCAATCAAGTTTTAATTAATTGAGACACTGATAAAGGTATTTAATTTGACCGTATGGAACAATAATTATTAGAATCGTAATTGTATCACATCAGACGATACAATATCAAATCACGTTTAGAAAATGAAAGAAAAAGGAAACTATTGGTACGTTGAAACTACAAGCATTTTTACGTAGAAAGTGATAAACTGTGGGTTATGTGAAGACTGGACCGGTATATCGAGCCGTTACTCTACGAAGCGTACCTTCACGGAAGCGTTAACTTCGTAAAATGCTATACTCGTACTTCTAAAGAAAGTGCACAACTTCTGACTTCGGCAAGCGTAACGTTGAAAGTTATTTTTGCTATATGTTAGGTTTTCAAAAAAAATGATTTTAGGCGCATTACAGGTGCTGAATTAATAGTATGCAGTTTTGAATATACCATTTTAAGGTCGCGGGCGTGCTGGCGAGGTAAAGCCGCTTCACTACGAAATTTGACACTATTGCAACTTCAGATGAGTTTGGTAAAAGACATGCTAAAGAACATTAGCTGTTAGCAAATCAAAATTTGGTAGATTAAAGTGTACGAAATTTCTCCAGACAGACGGCTATAAAGGGTACGTTTACTAGACACTACGGTTTCGGTTTTAGGAGGATCTTGACGAAGGTTTGAAAGTCGGTGCATTTCTGCATCAATCATGCGGATCCAAACAGCCAACACAACCGGCTGCTACCGGTTCAAAAACTCTGATCTCGAAGGTAAATACCACTGCTACACTACGTAGTATTTTTTCACATTCACATTTGTTCGAAGTTTTTTGGTTGTGGTACCAGCCTACAAACAATCTAGCGGTGTGGCTAATTTATGCATTTTTTTGTAAAAATAACTTCGTTTCTTATTAATAATTCAGGTAATCCGAAGTATTCAACCGTAACTGCTTTACTTCAACTTGCGACATTCTAGTAATGTTTCTTACTGAAATATGTTCTTGAATTGTTACTTTATTGATATAGCTTTGTATAATTTATTGTGCACCATTTATCACTGATTTATTATTACCATTCATGCAACTCCGTTATACAGACCGCCCCGAAAATGGGAACACTGATGGGTGTGTTCCTTCCATGTATACAGAATATTTTTGGTGTGCTGATGTTTATTCGTCTGCCCTTTATTATTGGGACGGCCGGCGCGCTGGAGAGTCTGTTGATTGTTTTATTGGCTTCCGCTACGGTAACGACAAAATCACTATGCATTTCATTATCCCACATAATCAGCGGCGGATTTTTCCCCATTGATTTAGTCCCTGTTATGTGCCTTTTCCATGAGTGCTATTGCGACGAACGGTGTTGTACCGCATGGTGGGAGCTATTTTATGATTTCCAGAAGGTGAGGAAAAATCGGAATAGAAATAAAAAAATATTTATATGTTTTAATTGTAATTTACTTAGTTAATTTGTCGATATCGTACCTTTCATGTATATCTGGTTATTAAAACAGACGGTAAGAGCATTTTGCACATATATTATGGAATTTTGTTATTTGAGACCGTTTGTTATGTTCTGAAAAGTTTTCTTGCGATTTATAACATTTTAACAATTAAAGCTAATGTCCAGGCAGAGTTTTTTTGACATTCAGAAACAATTAGAAAATGTGGATAATATTAGTATTTTATTAATGTACCTTAACAGTACATTAGGAAGACTTGTGTCAGACACCGGTATTGATTTTCGACTTCACTTCGCATTGGAAAAAATCTTTAATCTACCTGATTTTTTGTAGCTTGGGACCAGAATTGGGAGGCGCGGTAAGTTGTATCCCGGTCGATTGTAGCTGGCAAAATATTTCATATAATTATCTTATATGCATATATTACATGTATTGTTGCGTGTGTTTGCGCCCTTATTCGTATCTATTAGGGAAATGTTTACGGTATCGAATTCCGCTAACATTTCCCCTTTGTGGTGCGTTTAGGTTGGATTCATGTTTGCCATTGGGCAGTCGATTGCTGCCGGGATGTACTGCGTAGCCGCTGTGGAGATTTGCGTGGTAAGCGTTTTTCTTGCTTACTGTTTACACAAACTGTAGACTTTTCATAAGAAGTGCTCCCGTAATAATATATTTTGTGTAATAATATTTTGTATAACAATATTTCGTATAATAATTTCCTTTATAAAATTTTTTTTATAATATATTTTGTGGTTGAGAACCACTCGTTCGGTTATCGTAGTGAGATGGCTCTTATTCGATGAGATGAGTTAGCAATGCATCTGTTTCCGCATGAAATGTTGCAATAATAATAATTTGTGGTGTTTTTTTCTCAAACATATTTTCATTGTAAGAGAACCTTGGTAGCTTTGCTCATCTGACTATTGGAATTCAGTACCTGGATGCATGTAATATCGACATTCATACAGTAAATAAAAAAATTAAAAAAAAATAAAGTTAATGATCTTATTTATTTATGTGTTTATTACAGACATACATGGCACCGCAGTTGTTAATTGTGGAGAAAGCCAATTGCTACCGTATTTACGGGACCATACTGCTGACGATACTGGGCGCCATTGCCATGATCGGGATGCGTCTCGTCAACAAATTCGCCTTGTTATTCCTGGCATGTGTCTTGATGTCGGTGGGAGCTGTCCTCATTGGTATGGCGGTTAATGCCGGCGGAAACCAGGATTTGAGGTGAGCCACGCGCTAATTCACTGGCCTCGTGCGTGATGCTAATTAGCTCGACATTTTGCTATCTGGTTGGTTTGGTCTTTATTCTGTTGGTCGGTGTTTGATTGAATCAGCTGACTGATTAACTTGTTTTGCATTGGAGGAGGTTTTTTTCTTCAAGTTTTAATTAACATTTTATTTTCAAAAATTACAGTGTTTATGGGGAAAAAATTGTATTGGAATTGCGTTAAAACAGCTATCGTTGTTCTGCTTGTTTTTACAATTGAGCTTGGAACGAATATTTACAACTGGGTCGTACTGTCACAATACGACTATAAAAATTACAGATATAAAATTTAATTCAGTGCAACGAAGAGCACAATACTATTGTGCTCTTCGTTGCACTGTATTAAATTTTATATCTGTGATTTTTACAGTCGTAGCTGTCTGGATATAAGGTGAAATAACACCAACCAAACTACAGAACCGTACTCTTAGGGTGAAATCGTAGTGCGGTGTATTTTGACCACATTTGCGGGAATAGTCTGCATAAGCATGAAAGCTGACCGAACGGTTTATACCAGAATAAGACACTAGATTTGAAGTTGAGTTTTTGTTTGACTAAGATGTAGATTTCAGACAAAGAGGTGCATCGCGACACTGTTTGCGAACATTTATGACCTGTTGTGAAATTTCTTTTTATTAATTCGTGATGTCACTCGCAACAAATTTAAGTGTTTTTCCCTGGACAGTTTCTAACAATGCATAAAAAACTTTTGCAGATTGTGTGTACTGGGCGATCGTCTTTTGGCCAAACAATTCTCCGATCCATGTGTTAAAAACGCTTCCTCGCCGCTCTGGGAGATTTTCTGCACCAACTCATCCTTATCGAGCTGTGATCCATATTTCCAGGAGCAGACAATGTACGAAGAATTGGCCTTTCCGGGCATGGGAGGCGTCAGTACATTCTACAGTATGCAGTGCAAAAATGTGGATTTTTCAATTGGATGACAATGTGTGACTGTGGGGAATTTGTTTAGATAACACGTTTAATCAGTACGCGGTGACCCGGCAGTATATTTCGCGGGGAGTTGAGAAGGTGTTCGCACCGGTGGAGACGGAATTCTACGCCACGAGAGGCTATGTGATGGCCGATATCAGCGGAAGTTTCACGCTGTTATTGTCCATTTTCTTTCCGGCTGTTACTGGTATGAAAATGATTCTTTCTTTATAAAATTATAAATTGTAGATAATGTAGAAATCCCCTGAATTTAGTGGAAAAATTTAGCTAGCAATTAAGAAATTAAAAAATAATTAAGAAAATCAAAAAAATAAATTAAAAAAGAATTGAGAAATTGAAAAATAAATAATAATATAGTGCTGTAGTTGATGGAACATCAAGTACCTAACATGTGCTGAAATTTGTTATATTAAAACATTTTCTATTTGTTGAAATAAATCACTCATGTGCTGCAGTTTGATATCTCTCCAGTTTTATTACGGTTACTTTCATAATTACAGTCAAATAATGAATTTTTCGGATGTACATGTTTCCTAGTTTTTATGTTATTCGTTTACTCAATCGGAATACCAGCTGAAAAATCGCAATTCAAACTAGTTATTCGTTTTACAAAAAAAAAATTAGAATTCATTATTTTATCGCTGCTCCACTTTGATCTGTGTAATGTACTGTTTCTGCTGATAAGCTGTTCTGACTTTCTTTGCAGGCATCATGGCAGGATCAAACCGATCCGGTACGAACGAATAAATTACCATTTGATCGAAATGTTTTTCGGTAATGTTTCAATATTGTCCATAGGTGATTTGCAGAATGTACAGCGATCGATCCCACTGGGCACCATCGCAGCGGTATTATTCACGACCACCACCTACATTGTGTTGGTGTTCTGTTACGCCGGAAGTGTCAACTCTCTGTTGTTACGGGATAAATATGGATTAAGCATCGGTGGTCGTTTGGTATCAGCGGAAATTGCCTGGCCACATCCCATGGTTCTCCTTGGCGGCGCCACAATGTGAGTTCTTTTAAATTTCCACAGTTACAGTACTTTACGTTCACTGTTATGGAAAACGTTCTGGAAACACATTTTGATTTTGGGTTAGCATTTAATGTTAACCGTAGAAAAATATATTAGCGAAGTCAATATTCAGTATACACGCTTCTGACCAATGTCTTATGCGTTGGTTTTTATCTGTATATACGTATATACGCGCTTGGCGATTAGACAGCCACTGCACTACGTAAACCACTGAGGGTTTGATAACGTTTGCTGTAAGCAATGTGCTGAAAGTTTTTTTAATAATTTATTTTTACCAATTTTGTTTAATAAATGAAAGTTGCTGAAAGTTAGTTCATGAAACTACTGTATGCTTGTAACAAACTGCTATCCGTTTGTGAGAAACCATCGTATTTAAACTGTGTATTTTGTGAGAGACTGTCATGTCGTAATATCGTACTAATATATATTTAAACTGTGTATTTTGTGAGAGACTGTCATGTCGTAATATCGTACTAATATATATGTGGAAGTAGCGCGGCGACAATGCCATACTACTGTAACTTACGAGTTTCCACAACGGTAGGAAAAATCCAGAATCTTACTGTGTTTATAGTTAAAATTGATGCTTTTACTGACGACAGACGTTTACAGGTTAAGCTGATTTAATTTTGTATGATCTCATGAATGAACTTCGGATACAGAACCAGTAAGCACTCGAAAGGTCATTTCAAGCCGATACGAACTAATGGATAAAATTGGGTCTAGTGTGTAGGACCTTTAGTGGTACCTCAGTGACGATAGCTGATTGTTTGACTATATAACCACGAAAATGGTTTATGCTTGTTTCGCGCACTATTGTATGGTATGGTAAAAATACTTGGAATAACAGCTGGGTTAGGTGGAATAGATGAAAAAGCATTCATTTGCCGCAGAAGAATAGAAAAACATGTGTTTTTATGCTTATTCCAGCAAAGATCAACAAAAATTAATTTCTGGTTAAATCTTGTTAGATTTCTGAAAATTTCGACCAATTATCCGTTGAGCTCATGATTATTGTATATGCCGCTGCTCATTTGATTTGGCATCTTTTGTTGATAACCTTTACCAGTCATGCAGTGCCGCTGCTCTACGATTGTTTGTAGCATTGTGCGCATCGTAACCGTAGCGTGTATGATGCAGTGCATTCGGCATTAGTACTGGTTAGCTAAATGTTTGAAAACTGCTATTTTGGTGAACGCTGATGTTTCTGTTAGCTGAAAAAATGTTCGGTTATGTTTTATATATGCACATGCGGTCTGTTATATATGTTTTATTTTAGTTCAGACGATAAAAAAATACAGTTATTTATTTTCTTGTACATTTTCTTTGCATAACTGAAGTTTTTTTTAATGGTCAAGACTGCGTCCGGATTTCTGTTCATGTGCATTTTTTTAGGGCCACAATCGGAGCCGCGCTGCAGACCTTAATCGGTAACAAACAGGCATC